>VDFB02085119.1:0-10135 GCA_007258455.2 Sequoia sempervirens | reverse complement strand
GGAAGGCCCAGCCAAGCACTTCTGGCCAAGTATGGAGAGTACAAAGAAAGAGTATCAAAACTAGACAATACACTAGTCCACAAGTCCAAGTAGGTACAAAATGAAAAAAATGTGTTGGAGTTAAAAAATGAAAAGTATGAAAAAATTAGAAAAATGAAAAGAGATGAAGAGAGAGGAGATGAGAGAGAAAATAAACAAAATTTTTTAAAAATGAAAATAGAAAAGAAACAAGTTACAAGAAATCAAAAAATGAAGGAGAATAAAAGAATATATGAAGAAAAACAAGGCAGATGGAGGAGAGAGAAGAGAGAAGATAAAAATAAAAGAAATATGGAAAGGGAATTAAGAGAAATTGAAGAGAGAGGAAAAATAAAAAAGGGAAAAAAAAAGTATTGCATGGAGTTGGGAAAAATAAAAGAAGTGGAGAAATAGAAAAATTACAAGGGAAGGCAAAATAAAGTGAGAAAAATAAAACTAAGGAGGACTAAATGTCGTACGACAAAGGAAGGAGGAGTTCAGCGGAACTTAAAAGATATAAATAAGGAAGGACGAAAAATCAAAATTAGTGGAGTACAGCCGAGTAAAGCAATTGCCAAGAGAATAAAAGTTCGGCTGGAGAGCATAATCACACAACCATCCTCAGGCAGCCAGAGTTTGCCAGCAATCCAAAACTGCCGAGAATCCAGAAAGGAGAGAGAAGTTGTATGACGCCTAAAGGGTTTGGGTAAGGCACCAAAGTCATACGGACTTCCATATGGAAACGCAGAGAGCACATTTCAACAAGTGGATGTACGACACTGTAGAACACAAGGTCAAACTCTTGAAAACGATGAAGGTAGTGAGAAGATATATCTCGTACAACATCCACAGGGTTCCTACATTGTACAGACTTCACAAATTATCCAGGTTATACGACATCCTGACATCGTACGACATTTACAAGAGATCTCCATCATACGACATTCACAGAGTTCGCAAATCGTACAGACTTCACAAGTTACTCAAGTTGTACGGTGCCCAAAAGTTATTGAAATCATACGACATTAGTTGGCAATTTCCAGTCAGAGTACGACATCAAGCATTGCCTGGACCAGTCATACATAATTGTAGTCCAAAGGTCGTATGGGATTTGATCCTGGCCAGTGATATTCAGTGACACTTACCAACTCTCCAAATCGTACGACATATAGAGGCTTTCTTGATGGTACGAAATTTTAGGTATATTCAAATCATACGACATTCCAAGTACATTCAATTCGCACGACATTCAAGGTCTATTCAATTCGTACGGCCTTCACAGTCAAAGGTCTCCTAGGTCGTACGACATCCACTACCAGAGTTTAACGTACGACATGTTCTGAGTCTGTATTTGTATGGAAATTGGAGTGTCGTACAATCCATTGCCACACCAAGCATCGACCTGGAGAAAGTAAAGTCTAAGAAAAACAATGCAAAATATGTATTTTTCGGCTTCATCAACACTATTCGAAACCTATGGAAAAATCATGAAAATGAGGTACGAGATGTAGTTTCGAGTGGTTTCAGAAGTGTTAAATTGGTCTTGGTGGCAGGGGCATTGCCCCAAGACCCCCGCAAGGGGCGTTGCCCCTTGACCTTGTTGAGGGCGCTGCCCCCAAACTCCCGCAAGGGGTGCTACCCCTCGACCCCGCTGGGGGTGTTGCCCCCAGACCCCCATTAGATTTATTGAAATTGTCAAGTTGCAATACAACCAACCATCATAGTATAGTTACAAGAGCAGTTGGCAGCTGACAAAATGAGAGTGGCAGCTCTCGAGGAGAAATTGGTAGAGAGGGACAGAGTATTGGGTCAATTGATAGAGAAGGATACCCAGTTGGCCAATGCACAACGACTTTCAGCACAGAAGGAGAATCAATTACAGGAAAAGGGCGAGGAGTTGGCATTTTTTGGTTTTCAGTCGTCTAGAAGACGACTACTTTGTGGGGGGGGATGATGTAGACGGCCATGTTAATAAATAATTATATTTTGATCAACCGTACTAATTAAATAAATGTTGTAGTCGGTCGTAATGGGAATAGATAATAATAGTTTAAATAATACATGCACAATTTAAAGTAAAAGTTGGATTAGTTGTCGGCAGGTAGTTAGGAAGAGTTGCCAACAATTGATATCTCAACCAACCTCGGCCATCTATATATGTATCGTGCCATTTGTAGTCGGGGGAACAATTGCTATGTATTGTTGAGATACTTCATGAAATCAATCAATCCATTGTGCTGTGCAATTACTTTTACGATTGTTTTGTGATTCAAATGTGATTCATATTCTAGTACGTGCATTATGTTTGTAAATTATTCTCGTTTACTCCTGTAGTACGTTGAACACTACCTAGTGAGTAAAACGTACTTATCAATTGATTTGTTCAAAAGAGCCATGACGAAGGAATTTGAGATGATTAATTTGGCTCTCATGAAATATTTTTTTGGAATTGAGATGAGCCAATATTAAAATGGTATATTCATTTCTCAAGCCAAGTATGCCAAAGAAATTTGAAAAGATTCAATATGGAAAATTGTAAGCCTACATCAACACTGGTGGTAATAGGTTTGAAGCTAGGCAAGGATGACAAATGATCAAATGTTGATGCAACATTATATAAAAGACTTGTTGGTAGTCTAATTTACTTGACAGCCTTGATGCCAAACCATATGTATAGTGTGAGTCTTACTTCAAGGTTCATGGAATCTCCAAAAGGTTTTCATTCGCAAGCAGGAAAAAGAATTTTGAAATATGTGAGTTGAAAACAAAATCATGGAATTTTTGTATTCAAGGTTGGATGAGTCCAAACTCATAGGATACACAAATAGTGATTGTGCAAGTAGCATTGATGATAGTAAGCTTACATCTAGTTATATTTTTCATTTTGGAACAGGTGTAGTATCATGGGTATCCAAGAAACAAACCACTATCATCCTTTCATTTGCAGAAGCAAAATATGTAGCGGCAGAAGGAGCAACATGTTAGGTAATTTAGATGAGAGGAATGCTAGTAGATTTCATGCATAAATAAGAAGAAGCAACATAGATTTTCTGTAACAACAAGTCAGCAATTGCACTATCCAAGAATAAAGAAAGCAAGCATACAAACACTAGATACCATTTCATCGAAGATCTAATCAATAAAGGAGAGATTTATTTGGAAGTCTGAAAATCAGTACACAAACATCTTCACCAAACCTCTTGGAAAATAAAATTTTGAGTATCTAAGAGATCATTTAGGTGTTCTAGATTGTAGTAGTTGTGACTAAGGGAGAGTGTTGGATAATTTCACCACTGTCCAGTATCTGTCCTGTTTTATCTGCTTATCTTTATTTCTCAGTATGGCAGCACTTCAACAGTTAATATATTTGTTTCATTCCCCTATTACGTTATGTTCTTACTTGCTGCAGGTTCAGTTTCCTTTGGTATGGGCCTCCTTCTCCTATGCATGGGTGAAGTATGCCAAAGCGGTCCTTTATTTTTTTATAGTATTTTCCATCTTTATTTAATGGGATTGCCTTCGTATGTAACCAGATGGATGCTGCTCAGTTTTAGAACTCTGTTTTTAGTTTTCAAAAAAGGGGAGCTGAACCTCTTAAGAAAAGCTTATGCAAGAAGTTCTGTAAAGAAAGCTCTGTAACAAGTTTGTTTAATTTCAATATATTCAACAGCAGCCGTTTTGTATCTTAGTTTTCTGTTTTGTTCTGCTTTGTCTCTCTCTTTCTTTTGCTTTGTCTCTCTCTTTCTTTTCCTTCACTAATCTCAACCATATCAAATGAAGGTTACACAGTCTTTAGGATTTTTTGTGTGTCTAAACATTCTCTCCAATCAAGTGCCCAAACATTCTTCCTTTAGTGAACTAGTCTGCTGAATTGTGCCATGCAATGAGCAATGATGGCTGTTGGAATCCTTTTCCAGATAATCTGCCAAAGGCATTCGTTTCTCTCATACTTCAACCTGGCTTTGATGCAGCATATCCCTCATAGACCAGTCATTTGCTCTCATATATTAATCTATTTTCAAGAAGAGTGTTACCTTACTATGGTGGGAAAGAAGTGTTGGCCCCACAATTATCGTTGCACCAAAAGGTAAATCTGTTAATGCCCGATACAACCACCAAAGTTAACGTATACACGGGAGGTGGTTAGTCCATGTCACAAATCCCGAGGGGAGTGCTGACCATCTACCAACAATCTCCCCCTCAACCTTACCCGAGGGGATTCAAACCCAGCACCTTTGGCTCTGATACCAATTGTTGGCCCCATGGTTGCCGTTGCACCAAAAGGTCGACCTGTTAATGCTCGATACAACCACCAGAGTTGTATCAAGCATTAACAGGGGGCGGTTAGTCCATGTCACAAATCCTAAGGGGAGCGCTGACCATCTGCCAACAAGAAGATTAGCAGCCCTCTTACTGTTAATTATATTTGACTTGCAATAATTTTAAGTGATATAGAATTTCATAAGTCGAACTTGTGTAATATGACGCCTGTATGTTATTTTTTATGATCAACAATAATTATAAAAAGTATATCATTTGGTAAAATATGTTTTGTGTAATCAAGTACTTAGTTTTTTGCAGCCTCAGGCTGAAATCAGGAGCTTTCCAGTAGAGCCTGAAGGACCAATCACTTGCAATATTGATGGCACATCTATTGTTGGCGGAGATTCTTCAGGAAGAATCTATCTATGGGAGATATAAGTTAGGATGTTCCCTATTCTCTTGTCTTTTGTTTTTTTATCACATTGGACACAACTTGGATACATTTAGCATGGCTTATTGGTTTTTTGAGATGATATTTATAAGCAATTTGTATATAAAGAAAGTGCCTTGCTCCAGGAATTGTATTTAGAAAAGCCTTAACTTTTTGTTTTTTCGTCATGCTTTTCATGGACTAGGCAAAGGGTGGAGTGATATTCTCTCTTTTGTTTTGGGGCTCAGTTTTATGTGTAAGCATGACTAGTATAACAGGAATTTCTTAATTGCAGGTAGGAAATGGAGTTCTCCTATGGTATGGCTTGCCCATTATAAGTCCGTCACCTATTTGATATTCTTTGACAACGAATCTCTTCTAATATCTGGAGCCAAGGATAGATCCATGAATGCACGTCCTATTCTTATGTATGATGCGATTCCTTTTTATATCTTATTATTTTAAGTGATAAATGTAGGAATCATTTTATGCTTTAGTGACTATGGGAAAGGCCTTGCTTAAACTCACATATTTACTTATTTTGTCTTTCAAAGCAAAGCTTTGGATGAACAAAAACAGCGCTGAATACTTCCAACCTTGCACATCTTTTCTGCTCATACTTTGCCTGTAACAGATATTGTGTGTGGCCATGGAGAATGCAGTGTAATTATAGTGTCTTTGTCCTTGGATTTTACTTTCAAGGTAATATAGTTCTGTATGTGTCTATTATATCTATGAAATTATAAAAGCTTGAAATCACAGCTTAGTGCCTTGGTTAAAGAACAAGTTCTGGTCCTGGTCAGACTCATATCGGTATTGATATATGAGAAATGATAGGATTTTATTTACTGGTTAGTGTTATATTTATCAAGCGGAGGAGATATAGATGATCTAAATTTGGAACTTAACTATATTGGTGAATTAACATAAAATGTGACAGCAAGCAGGAAATTTTGAGCAACGGGATAGATATATTTATTTCTTCTGTTTAATGAAGTTAATTTTTTTTAGTTTATCAGAAGTAGGTTCAATCCTGAAAGTTGTTCACTCTAGAACTTGGGTTTTCTTTTTCTTACTAGTTTCATAAAGATTCTAGATTACATGTTTAGTGTTCAGTCAATCTTTTCCTTCCTGTTCTTGTTATATGTTCCTGCATCAATCAACTCCCAAAAGTTAGAGCCATTTCATGTATAAAAATCAGCTTCACAGGAGTTATTAATGTGAGTATGAGGCATGTTTCTGTTTTAGATTTTAAGCATACATTTAGTGGATAATGTCCCCTTCTTGAGTATGATCTTCTCGAGATGACCGTTCGGCCTGGGAGGGCAAGTGAGCTGGGGCGGAACGGATAGGGTTTCTGCTTGTGTGGAGGTTGCAATTGCTTTCGTGATTTGGTAGTGAGCTGCCAGTTCATACAGCGGAGGACACGTTTGCGGTGCTGCCGGGACTGCGCTGAGCCAGGGCTTCACCACTATTTCTAAGCAGACGTTGCTGGACAGTTGGAGCTTATAACCTGGGTTACAGCTCAATTGGTTTATTCGGATTCTGGCCTCGGGATGCAGTTTCGAAGAGATAAGTTCATTTCACTTAAATAACATTATATTTTAATGTTAAATTACCCCCTTGGCCTAGTCTCTTAACTTAATGATGTTTTAAAAAGTGGTCTTTAAGGGGTGGCGCCATCATTGAGTTAATTTTATATTTATTAAGGTTGAAAATTAAAGCCTTAAGTTTGGACGCTTTTATTTAAGTGATGGATTTAATTTAAAAAAGTCGAAGTTGAAGCTTTGAAGAAAGGGACGCCATCCATTGGTGGATTAGGGTTTGACTCAAAAAGGAAGGTTAGGGTTTCGAGAAGGTCAACAGGAAATTATAAAAGGAAGCCTTTGGTCCTCATTTCACTATCTTTCGTCTACAGGAATGTTATGCTGGCGGTTTGGCTCTGGGATTGCTTCGAGGAATGTAAGCCTCCTAGTTAGCCATTGCTTCTCGCTTGAAAGATAGCGACTAGTGGTGAGATAGTGATAGATTGAATGTTTCATTGTGAGTTTTCTGCATTTTAGTCTTGTGAGGGTTTGTAAATCTGATTTATGCATGTTAGAGAAATTCTGGAAATTGCATTTGTAGTACAGCAGATTGTCCTTTTTATTCATAAGTCAAAAAATACCAAAAAGATTCTTCTGGGTATTAGCTTATTCTCTCTGTCTGTAAGGGGCGACCCTTTCCTCCTGTTTGTAGAATTTTTAGTGGTGTTTTGGAATTTTAAATGCAAATCGCCCCTCTTGCTGGGCCGTACCATTTGCATTCCTTGGGATTTGTGCCAATAATTAATATCAGCATTTGGAGTCAGTTTTATGTGCTAATCTTGGGTGCCATCTTATTGGGATCATATTGCAATTCGTTTCAAGAAATTTGAGTGAGTTTGGAGCAGGTTGTGAGTGGATTTGTGAGTTTCAGGGCTGCTGTTCGTGCATGTGGAAATCAGGACTGTCACAAATCAGATTGCCAGGTTGGCTCTAATCATTGAGTTTTTGATCTAAGCTTTATCATTCAGTGAAGGAAACTCCATATATATTGTTGTAACTCTATTTGTCTCGTGATTCACATTGATAGCAAGGTTTTATCTTTCATATTGTAAGCTGGCAGTAGTACTGACAGCAGTTGTTGTTCTTGCTTATCATGATTTGTAATGCTCAACTCTACATTCAGTAATTGCAATTGTATTTCCTTTATCTCCGCCCTATGGTAGCTACTTGCCCACTCCGGGTTAGAAAGCACATTCTGGGTGTCGAGTTACTTTCAGCATTCTAGCTTATTTCCTTTCAAAGCATTGTAATTCTTAGCACTCCGCCATATGGTCGCCTCAATTCCATACTGGATTGGGTAGCACATACTTGGTGTTGAGTTTTTCTTTCAGTACTTGTAGCGTAGAAGATCCTCTGACCACGCTGGCAGCATCATTTAAACCGATAGTTAGAGTTCCTTCCAGTTCTGTTTCTGCATTCAGATCCTCTGACCAATGCTCACACCTTGCCCACATCGGGATCCTGGTGTACGTTCTGGTTAGAGTTGCTTCAACATCGTTTTGGTTTAGATCTAATGGCCTTAGCGGGTGCGTTCCGTTTATGGCACAATTGAAAGCGAAAAAATTGTCACTGAGAATATTTCGGTGTTATTAGAGGCCAAGATCTTGCCATCCTATTGAACAAAGCAAATCCTATGGTGACAAAGAATACATTACGAGGGAGAACAAAGAAAAAGTTTGGAAAATAGTTTCGGCCTCGAGGCTCAGGAAGGTGGAATAGCTGTGGCGGTTTTGAGGGCTCATTGGGAGTCTTCTCAGTAGACAAACATGGCAGAAGGTGAGAGATCGGTTGGGGGTAACGAGAGGTTTACCCTCAATAGAGATGATAGTGGAAAGGGAAGAGATAGATCTATAAGTCCCGGAAAGAGATTTGAAAGGAAGATGGATGCCTTGATGGACATGGTATCTCTCATGATGGGGAAAGTAGGCCAAAACACAACTCCACAAAGTAACCCCGGACATAGAGGAGAACACAGTGCCTCCAACCAGCATGATGGACATGCACCCAGCCTATTTCAAACAACACTTACATCTCAGCCAGGCCTTTCAAACCCACCTTTTTGGTGCCCGCAAACACTCAACCTGATCCTGAAGAGAATGCTTCATTCGTGGAGCAGTTGAGACTTGGCCGTGCGGAGTATGATTCTCTCTCTGATGAAATCAAGATGGATATGTCCTATAATGACTTTATGGATCATAAAAGAAAGAATAAGGGACAAGGGAGACATCATGAGCAAAGAAGAACAACAGTTCAAGGGGACTTGTATCAAGCTGTCAACAAGGTTATACTTCCACACTATGACGGGAGTGATAACAGTTCAGCTCGAGCTTGGATTCAGAAGTTGGATAACTATCTAGCTCTTAGACCCATGGCAGAAGAGGAGGCGATTAAGTTCGCTACGCTACACCTAGATGGGGTGGCGCACGAGTGGTGGTACCATGGCCTAGTCACCTTGGGTCATCGGTCTATCACAACCTATGATGAGTTCACCAATAGGCTTATCGAGAGATTTGAGAAAAAAGATCCTGAAATTCATTTCAGAGAATTGGCACAGTTGAGGCAGTATGGCACAGTTGATGCCTACATAGCTGAGTTCCAGAGACTCTCAGTCATGGTCACTGGAATCACGGAGAGGCGGTTGGTGATCCTTTTCAGTGAAGGATTGATGGAACCACTCAAGGGATGGATTAAAGCTTTTGATACACCCTCCCTACAGGAGGCCATGAAGAAGGCAAGAAACATGGAGTGGGCAGCTCCTAAGGCAAAGTTTCAGCCCAGGCCATCCTTTCACAAAGGGGATAAAGGGAAAAGACCTCATCAAAGACCTCCTTTGAGACCTCAACATAAGGAGTTCAAACATCATAATCCTCATGTCACAAGATTAGATCCAGAGACTTTGAACGAACTCAGAAGAAAGGGGTTATGTTTCCGGTGTAGGGAAAAAAGGTCTCAAGATCATGTTTGCCCAAAGGGAGTTAAATTTAATCAGTTTGAGTACTATTCAGCTGGTGAAAGTAATTCTGTTTTTTCATACCAGCAATCTGATTTTGAAGATAGTGAAGTGGAAAGAGTCCCAGATGAGTCTGAAGATGAAAAGGAAAGCGGAGGTATTTTGGCTCAACTCTCGAGCTTTCAACGGAATGAATCTTTCAAGGTTCGAGGGATGATTAAGGGGCAGCGAATAGTTGCTTTGATTGACACCGGGGCAACACATAACTTCATTGATGAAGTTGTGGTGACAAAGAAGGGGTTGCAAACAGAGGAGTTTGAAGGCTTCAAGGTCATGGTTGCTGATGGATTCCACATTTCATGTACCAAGAAGATCTCAAACATGACTATGCAGTTGGGAAACTATGAAGTCAAGGACGACTTCTATGTAGTCAACATTGGAGATACGAATGTCGTTTTGGGCATTCAATGGCTGCGTTCACTTGGAGAGATCTCCTTAAATCTGCAAACTATGGAGCTCAAGTTTCAATCCGATGGGAAGAGGGTAGTACTAAGAGGAATGTCCAATGGGGGTCCTCGGGTTGTGTCATTCAAGAGAATGGCAAGGCTGGTTCGACATGATCAAGTTGAGTGGGCTGCAGAATGTATGATTCTTCTTGCTAGTCCGGTTGACACTAAGAGAGACTATCCTCCTGATGTTCAGTCTTTACTCACAAAAAAGAGCAAGGTATTTGCTGATTTACCTCCTGGACCACCTCATGAGCAGGGTTCGGAGCATATCATAGAGCTCAAGGAAGGAGCTAAACCCGTTATTACAACTCCCTATCGGTATCCTAAGAAGCAGAAGGATGATATCGAGAAAAACATTCAGGAACTCTTGGAGATGGGT
>VDFB02085118.1:0-25684 GCA_007258455.2 Sequoia sempervirens | reverse complement strand
ATCATTAGTCTTTTACCAGAGATTATGATTACTTTAGAGTTTTGCCTATATATACAGATGATATGAGTTAGTGCAAAAGTAAACATAAAAGAAACGAGTTTTTAGATATGCCTGTTCTCCTTTTCTCCCCAACTGCCTCCTGAGCCCTCCCCTTAGTTAGAAGCTGAAGATTTGTACTTAGGGCAAGGCACTTGGTCTGCCTCGATGGAATTTAAATCCTCTATTAGAACCTCATAATGCCTTTTCACTTCCTCTGGGGATTTGCCACCAACCATGGCAGCCACATTTTGCCAACGGTCAGGAGTGTCTTTATCATAAACAGCTATGGCCCTTTCAAACAATTTATTTTGCTTGGTTGTCCAGTTAGATGCAACATTTCTCCCAGATGAGGAACCTTGATGACTGGCCATACTACTAATTCAAGCTTTGGGGTAAGCAAATTCAGGGCAGAATTCTAGAGGACCAATATACTGCTCAGTGCTCTCCCAACCTGATATGTCTACCAGCTTTTCACTAACAGTAATTGTAATCGGGAACTTCAAGTCTTGATGGACCAAAAACCCAACTTATCCAAGTGCTCTACAATAAAAATTACTCCATAAATTCTCAGGTAAATGCATATACTCTTGAAGGATAAGACTCAATACAATTTTAGGATAAGGTGTTAAAGTGCCTAGTTCATCCAAATGCTTCAGTGCTCCGAGATGCAATACAACACACGAAAAAGTATATGTATCAAATTTTTTGTGATATTCCAGGAGCAAATGCAGATTGGGAGTTCAATTTAGATTAACTAAATGCTAGGAACCCAAACCAGTGTGGAGATGCAGCAGAGAACGGCAAATCACATAGGATGTATTTAACATCCAAGTAAATGATGTGGATGAAATTCACAAGAAACCTACAGTTAAGAGTGGTCTCAGGGCTCAAAATGAAATAAATGAGTAACTCTTTTTCCAACAAAAAGGACCAAAAATAAAATCAAACATAAATATATAATCAGTAGAAAAGCTCCTGAAAGAGGACTAACAGACGGTACCCAATTTCCCCAAATGCCCTAACAAATAATAAACTTGAAAGCAAACTAAGGATCAATTCAACTGGATTATTCTAAACAATGACGCTTTTAGGGGGGATTGGATATAAAGAAAATGGTGTGCCTTGAGGCTTTGCAATTCAGGCTCAGGGGTAGGAGAAGCTGATTGCACTGGATGAAATAATTGAGCAATCTAGAGTGTGCCTATAAATAGATTGGAGTTTTGGCTGTGTGATGATGAGCGAGTGGCTAGAATCCATGAAGGGTAGTGAAAAGAATAATGAATGACTCGTCTCTTTGCAATCAACACGATTGCCCCTAATTTGGACAAGAGGAATAAGAATCAGAGAATCCCTGTCAGCTCAACAGAATCTAACCTCATCAATCATGAACACTGCAAAACACTTGATTTCAAAAACAAATAATAATGGCACAGCCTATGAGAGGCAATTTTCCTATCAAGTTGTTTTATCCCTCCAAATCAGAGAACCTTATAAGCTTTTCCCATCTGAAATAAGGACCAGGGATTCTAATATCCCTTTACGGTTTTGACAGTTTTGCGTATCAAGAGGATCGATTTGGTTTTTGTGGGTGTCTGATTCATGGTATATGGTATTCTCCCTGGGTTTTTACAATATGTTGGAAACATGATACTACTTTACAGCTCCGCATTAAAAAGAAAATGTCTTATACACCCAGAATACTACCTCAGTTTTATAAGAGTATGGCCATATGTAATAGAAACTCAACCTATAAGATTAGAGGGCTACGTAGGAGTTATTAACCTCAACCTCCAGGTCTTCTTATTCTCTTGAACAAATCTTCCAACAATAGAATTATTACGCTCAAATCATCTCCCGACAATCAAATGGTGGAAACAAGCCATTTAAGCCCAAGCTGAAAATTTGTCAGAAAGTTAAACCATTCGCGTGCTAGACAATTGTTTGATGAAATGCTTCCAAGATAAAATGCAACCAATTTCATGTCAAACATAACTGATGAAAAACAGCAATTGTATAACCAGTATTTCTAATAGAGAAAAATTAAAATGCCCAGAGAAAACATTCTAAAAACCTAAAATTTCATTAACAAAATGCTAACTAAATTTTATAAAAATTGGGTGAATATACAAAGTAAGAAAACAGCAAACTCCAACAATTCGCAGAGAAAACATTGTAAAGGCCTAAAATTTCATTAACAAAATGCTAACTAAATTTTATAAAAATTGGGTGAATATGCAAAGTAATAAAACAGCAAACTCCAACACTCGTAAATTGACAGTCAAACACAAAAAGGTGCTGGTACAAACAGGAATTCCAAACACTCCTCCCAACCATATTATTTATCCCTATTCCAATCAAATGCAGTACCCAAACAACAAGAAGATATGACACCCTGTTCAACATCATATTGGCACTTTATCCTACAGGCAAATGATCCCTAACGGAGTAGGAATATGATACCCCAATCTATTGTAAATTGGCACCTAGTTCTGCAGTAAACAATGGAGCCAAACTTTATATAAAATGAAGCCCAAGTAGTATTTATCTGCAACATAAGCAAAACACAATGAAACATGTGGGAAATATTAAAAAATGCCATACAAATTTGCAATGTGCATACACCTATGGCAGGGCGTGGCAAGTATTTGATAAAATGCTTGGTAAATATTGCAAGAATATGAACATCTACAACATTGCCATGGTAACTATTTTACAAAATGCCTCGAAAATATAACAATTTAAATCATTCAAGAGAGATTTTGTGCATGAATTCTTCTGTATAGAATTCTACGCATAAATTTTTGTGAAGGTTGTAGTGATACAAATTGGCCTTAATTATTACAATATCTGACAGAAATCCATTTTCAATCATGTTTTGATGGGCATTCATACCTTTTCGCAAGCTCCAATTTGAGCGCGGGCAGGCAGGATGCTACTTGCATATAATTAAAAGTTTCTAAAGTCTTTTCAACAGACCCGTTTGGAACATATCCTGCCACCTTGACATTCATGAGGCCACATTTCTTCGAGGCATTTTGTCAAACAGCTCACGTACCTTATCTAGGCTTCCACATTTTGCAAACATGTTACCATAGGTGTCTGGAGAGAGAGATTGTTAGTTTATTCTCTGAGCTGTCAACTAATAGTCTCCCTGTTTATAATTTTTGGGTTAACTTTCATCCACACGTCCCACAGCCAGCTTTGGGATGCCACCTATTTTGTCATATCATGTGTCTTCCATGTTTTATTTTCTGTGTATTGCTAGGGAAAATCACCATGACTACAACTACATCAGAAAGGTTATTCAAGTTAACTACATTTATACTAAAGCAAGGAAAAGCTATCAGAAGATGGCTTCAGCAAGGTTTGCTGTCAGACTTACTATGATGGGCACTTAGTTGGGTAGCATCTCTCACAGTTGGGATCATTGCAATAGTCCTCACACCCTTAGAAGCTAATTATCTTGCCTCTTCCTTGCTGTCTTTTTTACACCAAATACTCCTCCAACCTCATTGAAAAAATCCCCTCAATCAAGGTTTTAAAATTCCTGTCTTATTTATATTTTGATGGATATCCATACGCTATGCTTACCCTTGTCACTTCCAATAGAGTCATAGATAGATGCCGCTTCTTCTTCTATACCATGCAAGTAACCCCTCTTTGACACTAGACTTCTTTCACATGAATTTAATTCCTCTTCAATGTGTTTGCTACTTTGTTTATTTTTGCCAAAACTTTTTTTATTTGATTTTATTTATTATTGTATTTATATTTTAAGGATCTGGAGGGAGGTTAGGATGAGAGGTTGAATTTATCTATATTTGCATTGTATTTATTTATTATTGTATTTATATTTTGTATTTATTTATGTATTTTGTATTTATCATCATGTCTTATGGAATCAATCATTCCTAGCATCCAATCAACCAATCATTATCATTCTTTGACAAAAGATATGTTGCTTGTATGACATGTTTAGCAATGAATCTTTCATTTTGATCTATCATTTATCCATGGTTACATTACCTCTACTGTGGAAGATCTTATTCTTTCAATCAGTCATCTATCACATTTCGTCTCAGTCCATATTTAAAAACTTCAAAAAATTCCTAAAAATCTTAAAATGCCCTAAAAAAATCCCTAAAAATCATAAAATGTCCTAAAAAACCATAAAAATCATAAAATGTCCTAAAAATCCCTAAAAATATATAAAATGTCCTAAAAAGCCATAAAAAATATAAAATGTCCTAAAAAATATCCCAAAAAATCAAAAATTCAGAAAATCCAAACAAAAAACTCAAATATTCCAAAAAATCCAAAAAAATCAAATATTCTAACAAATCCAAGAAAATCAGATAACCTCAAAAATCCCTAAACAGTGACACTTTCAAATCACCACACAGATTTGAACTTTAACAAAATTAAAACACACCACCATTGACAATCAAACAGACATTGCAACATACTTATCAATTCATCTTTTAGATCCAAACTGAACACATAAACTATGACAAGAATTAGTTCTACGCTGAAACATGATGCTTGTTTGTTTGTTGGTCTTTTGGATTGATTTTATGATTTTTGTCTTTGGTGGCATGTCTTTTAGCTTCTCGAGGATGTCTTGGACTAGAGAGGTGAGGATGGGGCATGTTCACTTGTTTGTTATCTGTGGATTATTTCTTATTCACAGGATGACTCATTTTAAGACATGGTTGTCTAAAATCATCGAGGACCTATGATTCTAGTGTGGATGAGAGCATTCCTTATCTAATAGTGTCGTCCATGCACTAAGTATTTAGGTCATCGAAGGTTGTTATACCTAGATGCTTATACTCCATTGCTAAATAAAAATGAAAATAGTATTTAGGTCATCTAGATGTTCATTTATCTAGATGCTTATACTAATTTGCGACATAATAAACTCGATGATGATATAAGCACTTAAAAAGGCACAAGAATTCTCATCACCTTTCATTCTCCCTTTCATCAATCATTTCTTTCATTGTCTTTCCCTCTCATTTACTCTTCATCATTTTTTTCATCTTCCTTGTCGCAGAGAAATCAATCAACTCCTTTGTTCAACTGATGTATGTCTCTTGAATCAAATTTCAAATCATTACACTTGCTTCTTGAAATCTCATAACCCCCTAACCAATCAATCATTGTATCAACTTGTCTTGCGCAAGCACCAATCTCAATTAGCTTAATCACCTCGATCAGCTTAATCAACTCATCACCCTGGCTATACTAGTCATTTCCATCAATTGTTCAGCTACGCCCATTAACTATGCATTTCCATCAAATGTACATCGCCACTTAATCACTTGTGTAATGACAATCATCTAACCATTTTCCTATAATCTATTGAGATATCAATCTTTTTACAATCTGTTCAATTAATCTCTCAAGGGGGCATATCACATTCATCATCATCCTTACCAGGATATCTCTGGGGTATGTATCAGTTGATCAATTTTTCTTTGAAACAACACAACAAGTTGCATTGTCTCGAAGAGGGGCAAAATGTAGACACAAAAATTTCCTCTAATAATATTAAAAAAATTATCAATATGTGGATCCATTATTAGTACCATTATCCATTTTTATATTCATCTCATATTCATATTTCATGCATAACCATTTTACAAATATTTATCCATCTCATTAAATCATTTATAAATCCATAATCATTAAAATATTATTTATTCATAATCATTTATTCATATTCATAAACTCCATCAAATCCATTTGCATAATATATGACCATTAAAGTATCAATACATTTACACATTTCACTAATATCTATTTGCATATTCATAAATCAATTCATATATTTATCCATTATCATTTATTTACCATTTTGCATATTTATCCCACATTCGCCCTAATACTAGATCCATCCTTGGGGAGATCTATTTAAACCTTGCCCTCTCTCATTTCTTGATTAGACAACATTCACTATCTTTGTATTTTCACTATCCTTACATTTGCTCTTAGCATTCTTGGCTCTTTTGATATCATTTTAGCAATTTAGCATTTTAGTTTATCATGTTTTCTTTTGTTATCTCATATCATTTACATTCAATCTCTTAATCTCCATTCACCATAGCCTCTTGTGCATAGTGCTCCAAGAGAAAATTTATTCAATAACACAAGATCTTGGATGATAGGAGGGAAATGGAGACAAAAATCTATTTGCATGCATGTGTGTTTAGTTAATTTATTTTATTTGCATGTGTGTGTAGGTGGAAAAATGCTCCATTGTCTGATGGGGGGACAAATCTAAATCTTCGAATTCGGATACCCATTTCCTTCGTCAACAAGTAAAAATAGCTTAAAACATCATTTACCTAGTAATATACATTGTCCAATAATCCTCTGGTTTTACCAGTCGTAGGATTACAAAGATTTAGAAAAATATTATAACAATGGATTGTGCAAATCGCTGAGAAAAGTAAAACTAAGAACAAACGAAAAGTTGTTATCAAAATTTTCTTAATTTTTCAGTGAGTGAAAATGGTTAGCTTCCAAGGTTGAGTGGTGCCCAATCTTGTAATAGAGTCAAATCTAAATTAAAACTTAACAAAAAAAAGTAAACCCTAACTCTCTGATGAGTTTAATGTGCTTGGCTTTGTCTTGTAGAGCTTCAACCCTAAAATACCCATGTTTCCCAATAAAATACATGTACTTAATAATCCTAAATTCTATTAATTTTTTTATATATTAACCCTAAAATATTTTTTCTTTGGGTAAGTACATGGAAATGGGAAACCAAAAGGGGGTCTTAATGGCTATCTTTTTAAATAAATAAAAATGATCTTGGATGAGAAATCGAAGATAGTTCTACTCAAAATTTGAAGATGCAACAAGTAAAAGAGTCTAAGTGCTCTAAATCTACTTTCTAAACTACTATTTGTTTTGAAAATAGTGGAGATTAATGGGTTTCAATACAATGATCACACATTTAGTGCTCCTATTTTTGTCAAAAAAGCATAGCATAGCATCTAGTGTGCTCCCCCTAAAATGTTAACTTTTGTTTAGTATTCCAAAAATTACTTCAGTGAAAAATTAGCTAACACCATGTAGTTTATGCCTTATTTTTCTACTAATTCTTTTATGAATATTTAATTATTTTTATAATTTTGAAAGTGGACACATCCTTAAAATTAAAAAGTTGAGTGTGCTCACCCTCATTTTTTGAAAACTAACAAAAAAAATGTGTATAGAATAGAGTCTAGTTTGTAAAAATGTAATTTGTTTCAAATTTTAATGAATGGGTAAAGAATGAAACCAAAAAAACCATACATAGGTTTTTGATAAAAAAAAATGAAGACATAGGAAAAATAAGTTAAAGATCAAAACCTTAACATATTTGAAATGTAGAAAAAAGTACATAGTTAGAAAGCTAAGAGAGAGCTCAATGTTATTGTGGTATTATTTTAACTCAACATTAAAAGATGTGCAAACATGATGGAGAGCATACTCAAGATTTAGTTGTTTTTCCATATTTTTTAGAAAACACATCTTTGGGCATTGACATGCAAATCCAACCTTTTGGGTTGGATTCCCAAGGGTTGGTATTTTCCAAGGAAATTATAAATTGAGTATGTTATAATGAGATCACATTATAACACACTATCATTATGAGAAAATAAAAATAATCTAAATCACTAGGTTGTAGACTATTTTTTATGTTTTAAAATGAAAAAATTTAGCGTCTTGATCTCGAAAAGATCTGCGCCTTTAATTTTTTATCTTTTTCTTTTCCTTTCTTTTGTCGCATTTCGGATTTGTCTTGCCGGACTTTGATGATGCCTGATGTTTTTTGATTTCTTGATTTATTTCGCCTGACCTTTCGCATTTATCTTCTGACTTTGTCGATCTTTATGATTACTTTATTTTCCTTTACGACGCATTTATCTTTCGAGATCGATTTATTTCCGATGATTTCGGATGATTTCGAGATATTCGATTTTCCTGATTTTGACTTTCGATATTCTTTATTTCCTTTATTTCGTGATTCTGATTTTCGAGATTTATCGACCCCCTGAGATTTCGATCCTTTTCGACTTTTGACGATTTGGTTTTATTTTGATTTTCGAGGATTTTATTTGATCTTTCGATCTTTTTCCGGATCGATCCTTTGAAACTTGACTTTCCGACGATCTGATCCTGATCTGACCGATCTTTCGATTTGATTCCCGGAGCGGGATTCGATTTCGATCTGATCGGATCTTCCGAGGACGATTTTGAATCCGTGAAGCGGATTGTCGACGGATTGACGGATTTCGATTTGCAAAAGATTTCTGATTTTGTTCCGGATCCTGAGTGATCGCCTGATTGATCGTTCCCGATCTTTCGATCTTCTTTTCGACGTCTTGATCGACTTTGATCTTCGGATCCGATCTTCACGCACCTTTATTCGATCTTTGCCCTGGCCTTCTCCCCGAAAACTTCCGCGATCTCGGATCCCGCCTCTTCCCTGATCTTCCCCATTCTATCTCTCTCCATTTATCTCTTCTGGCTGATTCAAAGTTTTGTCAGCCATGTTTGGATCCTAGTTCCTAATGGGATGGTGTGGGGGGTTGTGCGCCCTTCCCCCCCCCCGCTTGGCCCACTTGTGTCACCAAGGGTCCAATGATAGATTTTGGAGCCCCCTTAGTGGGGATTTGACGACAACCCTCTTGAAGATATTTTGTAATTTCTTATAATGTGCTAATTATTATAAACAAAATGTGATTGCATTATAATGTGTTTGAATTATAACATGCTCATATTATAAAACACTCAAATTATAATACACTCACACAATAACATGACTTGCACTATGTCTTGGTAGTAACCAACAGGCTTGATACTAACAAACTCTAATATGAGTGTACCACTCACCTTATAACACATTCATGTTATAACGTAACTCATATTATGGATCAATAGTGATAAAATTAGGCTCAATTACTAAAAGACTTAATGTGAGTGAATTATATTGTGAGCACATTACAATACACTTGTTTTATGCCCTAGATGGACCAAAAAGTTTTTATGTCCACTCTTTGGTATCTTGTCTTTCTATGCATGCCTCTTTGGCATACTATGCATGAAAAAAAAGTAATTTTACAACACTTCTTGAATTAAAACTAATAAATTAGCATAGAGAATAGTAAATGTGAACTCAAGGGTTCCTAGAATCCTCTAAAACTCTTAAATAATAAAGGAGATAGAATACCTTGCAAGGAAAAAGTCAATGTCTTATATTGATTTTCTGAGAAAATTTACATTATCATTACAAAATATTAGATGAAGTAAAAAATATCAATTACATTAATTTATGCATGTTATAGTACATATTTAGTTGAACTTGGATGATATTTTTTCACAGAGATGCAAAAAATCCTACCCTTTACAATGAATAACAAATGCTTTTATATAGATATGGAACCAGGGAAAGAAAAATATGGCTAGAAGAGTGTGTAGGGAGTAAAACCATCACTATCATTGAAATACACATCCTCCAAGCTTTAAAATGCCATCGTAAGGTCAAATAAGATGCCAATAGTTTTCAAAAAATGATCACATAGATTTGGAATTAAATTTCCCACCAAATTGGCATCCAAATCTGCATGTAAAAAGTTAAAAAAATCTATGAAATGTACTACCAAATCATCCAAAAAAATATGTAATATTGGTTCCTATGAGAGAAATTTACCTACAATAACTCTAGCATGGCCATGGTGTAACAACTACAACCTTACAACAAGGAAATTACTAGGAATTTTAACCATGCAATAAATTAAACCATTCCATAAAAATAATATCTAAATTTTTTCTTTCAATAATTAAAATTATAACTATGTAACTGAATACATAAACATTTCATAATATACTCATTTTACTTTTCAAACTGAAAGGAATATACAACTTTTTCATTTACAATTTCCACATGAATGATTTCAATTAAATAGATATATAACATTTAAATTTTAAGGAGCAAGGTCTGAGATTCCATATCTAGACACTTTTTGTCTCACAAGATGAGCATGTCATCTGCATGAGGGAAAGCATCACCCAGGTTCTTTACCTCTGACCACAGACCGACAGTCCCCCACACACCTTCCTAACTGGAAGTGGCCCTACCCTTCAATGAAGAGTATAGTTAAGAACCCCCTAGTATTACCATTTGAGCTTTGGTGGTGTGTTCTACTTAACCAATACCATCATACAACTATAGATTCCTTCTAACTATGCATGAAAACTTTGACTAGTTAAGCAAATTTGGAGCACAGTGAACCAACAAGTGCAAGTAGAGACTATTCACTCACTTTGGCCAAAGTTTTTGAAATTGTAATAACATAAATTTTCACCGAGTGCAATTTCCCATTAATTTACCTTCATTTTAGCCTTACAAGTTCGATAATGCAAAAACCTGCCACTTTTTCTTTGTTTTTTCCACATGACCCTATCGTCTAGCATCGATGAAGGGAATTTTTGTCGAAGATGCATGTGCACCATGCAAATGTCTACACACCGTGCTAACATCCTAAAAAGATTCCTACATTAGGAAAAAGTGAAGACATTATGATTCTCTATTTCTTGCAAGTGCAATGTCCCCCTACTGAATCTTGACCACTAAGAACAACTATTTGCCTCCAATTTTCCCATTTGAACTCACTTCTATCAACTTCTTTCACTCTCTCATGCTAATTCTTCATTCTAGCAACTATCTTGATCATTCTAACTCTTCTTCATGCTTCTTTCTCACTATCTCTTGCTACTACCAATTTTGTACTTCATTTATATAGCCTCTCTTTGCTTTAGTTTCATTGTTATTGAAGGTTTTGAAAGCTCTTCTCCATCGACCTAGTGGCTTTCATTCTTCTCCTTCCTCTCTTAGCCTTGAGCACTTGTAGAAAGGGAGGTGATATTGTGTCTATTTGATTATTTTCATTATCATTCTTGTAGAGTAGCATGTAGTTTTCCTTTTCTCTCTACTATATTGTGTCTATTCTATCTACTTCTTTATCACTTTTCTACAATCTTGTTGTCTATTGGTTGTCTGTGGAGGTGGGAACACCAAAATAGGGACTTGACTAAGGAAAGTTCCAAAACATAGCCCCAACATTTTTCTTGTTACTATGTGTGTAGGTACAATTTATTTGCTTGGAGCTAACTGGAGAACTAGACCTTGGGTAAGTTAGAATTCTTCTTCTTTCTTTTTCATTTTTCTATTAGAGTAGCTTTCATAGTCTTCATCTTGTTGTACTTTGCATTTTTCATATATTTTTTTTCAAACTATAAAACCAAAACATTTGGGTTATCAGTAGACCCTGTGTGTTTCTTGTTGAATGCAAACTGAAACCAAATTTGAAACCTATGATGAATTCCTTATAGGCTTGACTATCCCCCCTTCTCTAATATTTGTGAATATTGCTATATTTTAGTAGTTAGGGTATTATTTATTGATCTCTTCTTTTTCCTAAAAGCCTTAGCATTTATCTTTAGTAGAATTTTATGCTGAAATAATTCCTCTTAATATGTTTTTAGGTTGTCATATGATCATGCAAACATCATATAATATTTTTTGACAAATATGATTAACATATTCCTTATCTTAGGGTTCATATTCTTCCATATTTATACATTTTTGCAATAGGTTGTGTGCCTATGTTTACTTCTAAGTCCTCATACATGGTTTTTTCTTGGCCAAGATTCTATTAGCATTTTAAATATTTATTATAAAGAAACCAATCCCTTAGGGATCTTATTTATCTTTAATTGTATGACCTCATCACCAAATAAAGTGTCTTTCCCATTCGCCCTTTCAAAAAATTCTTGAAAGTCCATTTCTTGTTTGTGATATTCAACAATGCATATATGAAATATGAGTAAATTAGTATCATCATTAAAGTCTTGCCAATGATGAACTTTATCAAGGATACAAAGCCTAGTGAAAACTTCTACTTTTGAAATCCTTACGTTTATGATGTCCTCTGAACTTATAGCTATATTTGGAAGGAAATCAACTCCTACATTTCTATCTCTCCACCCAATCTATGGATAAAGCATTAAAAAGTTAAATTTTGTCCAAAAGAACATTCATATATTTCTTCAATATTTTATTCTTAGAATTATATTATGGGTATGTGCAAGATCATCATGGAAAATACAAGCCCTTAAGTGGCAAAAAATTCAAAAAAATTAGAGTTAGGCAACTTGACATAAAAATTTGAATAAGTAATCTATAGTATTTAAAAAATATGTAAGAATAGAACCTATAGCAAATTGAATGTATTTTCTAAACTACTAGATTTATTTAGAAAAAAAATATCTATTTGGTGAAAATTTGAAATTTCAATGCAGTAGTGCTTAAATTTTAGGGAAAAATAAGAAGTAGGTGTCTGTCTGACCACCCTAACCACAATAAAATGATAATATTTTTTTAGAAGATTTTAAATATAAGTAGAGGACTTATGTCTCGATGTGATGCATATTTTTTTGTAATTTTTTTCGAAGTAAATAATTAATTATGATTTTTTTATTACAACTTTTAAAAAATATAAAAACTCGTATGTCTGACCACCTTAACTTGGTCAAAAATTCATAAAAATATATTTTTTTTAATCCTATAGTATGTGAAGCATAGAATGTGATGCATGTTTCAGATTCAAAAAATGTGATACCGTTTGAAGCTATAGATGTTTTTCAATCAACCTATCAATTAGGACTTTAGTCATAATTCAAATAGAAAATGAATAATAATTATTTATTAAATTCAAAGTAAAATATAATTTATATTGGTGGAAAGTTGAGAATCTCCTTAAGAAACCCTTTTCATTTCATCAATTTTGGGTAAAAAAGAAGTCATCAACCACATACCCTACACATACCCATCATATCGCCACTTTTTGGCCCATCATGATCTTGCACATACCCTTATCCTCTAACTTGAGAGACAACCAATTCTAAGTCTCTAAAGATAACACTTTTTCTATACAAAACTCTCTTAGCCACAAGATCCCAAATCTTGCATCCTTTTACACTATCACCATAGCCAATTACTCTATTTCTCCAAAGCTTATATAACATTTTTCTCCAACTTCAACTACTTATCCCTAGAAATGTGTCCATATGTCGTGAAACCAAAGACTCAAACATGTCTCAATGGGGATTTTTATTGACCACACCTCCATAGGTGTTTTATTAACAATATTTTATGTAGAAGACCTATTAACTAGGTAGAAATTAATAGAAAATAATTATACTTAAAAAATTTATTCCAAGCTAGCCCCACTCAACACGCTCCTAGAACTCTTCATAAACATCCTATTCGTTCTTTTTATAACTCCATTATGTTGAAGGGTGCACAAATTTGTCTTATTTATTTCTATTCTATGGTCCTTACAAAATCTATTGAAATATTTTGAATAAAATTCATAATCACTATTAGTACTCAAAATATTAATATTCCTACCAGTCTAATTCTCTAAAAGAGCTTTAAAATCCTTAGAATGACAAAAGACTCTAGATTTAATTTTGAGGAAATATACATGTCCTACTCTAATCATCAATGTAAGAAACATAATATATAGATTTAGAAATAGAAGGAATATTAATAGGACCAAAAAACATAAGAATGGATTAAATTCAACACCCTAGAAGATTTATGAGAACTTGAGGAAAACCAAATAGGATATTTTACAAATACATAATCATCACAAAATAAAATTTAAGATTACAATCATTTAATTGTTCAACAAGGTTTTTATTTTTTATGGTCATCAAACCATTCTCACTTATACAGCCCATCCTTTGGTTCAATAACAATGTTTCCTCTACTATAAACTTAGTCTTTGAAGAATTAGTACCCTTAGGTATCAAAAAATCATGACCATTAGAATTAAGCACAATAAACCTTTTTGTTGTTGGTTCCAATGGTGAAGGTGAAGATTATGTATATCCTCATTGTAGGAATTAAAGAACTATTACATTGAACTATGCATTCTTCTAGCTTAAATAAAGTGCCAATTAAAACATCCTTAGTAAGAACCATAGATCATTTTACCATCTTGCACCCTCCATTCAAGAAAACAAAATGCACACCTACATCATTTAGTTTACTTACAAAAATAGGTTTTGTTCCAAACCAAGGATATGTAGTACACCATTAATTTATTTTACTCATCCATCAAGGAATAAAATTAAGACTCTACCATGGTGTGTAGAAATGCTTCCTATTCTAATTTTTTGAGGAGAGTGTTGAGTGAATTTCAATATTATAACAATTACTAAAATAATAAATAAATTTAAATAAAAAATAAACAATAAATAAAATAACATAGGTATACATAGGGAAAACCATTTCAAGATAAAATCCCCACATTCCAAAGAAAATAAATGTATTATTCAATAAACAACGATTAAAATACACTTATAGATAAATCCTTCACAAGAGTATTACCTATTGTAAAAGGAGGTGAATAAATATTGCAATAAGAACTTTAACCAACTATAATTTCAAATTTGAATCCAAAGATTATCCCTTAAATGTATGTGATTACAAAATCAAATCAAGAAATAGAAAACCATAACACATGACACCAGATTTACATGGAGAAACCCCTAAGGTAAAAAAACTCCACCACAGAAAGAGAGAGGAAAGTATATTACTAATCCAATGAGAAATTACAACAACAATACACTTCTTTGAATATCTTTGTAAAATTTGGTAGCACCCTATTACCTACACACTGAACAAAACTAAATGAAGAACTCTAACTCAAGGCCCCATTTTATAGAAACTTGTAGGGATGAATAAAACCATGGTATCACCAAACAACATAAAGAAAAAGCACATGGAACAACTGACACCTACCTCCTTGTAACCACTAAATCCACCCAAAATAGCAACTTACAAATGCTCTTACAACTATCATGAGGAATCTCTCATGCTTGAGCACCTATGGAAGGAATCTGTCATAAATGCTATCATAAATTTTGTCATAGTTGTCATAGAATCTTATAACAATTGCCATAACTATGCCATATATAATCTTACAACTTATGATGAATCTCATAACCCTCCAAAAATAGGATATTTTAAATGGGACACCTAGCTATTTTTTCCTTTTCCCATAAGACAAAAAACAATAGTAACTTTGTCTTTACATGATCTCTTTCACCACTGTTGGTTAAACAGTTTCACCTCTTATGGGTAATTTATAAAAGACATCAAGAAAAAAAATTATTAATGGATTTACAAGGTTGATGTTACCTAAATCTTAGCATTTCCAACCAAAGATCTAGATGAATTCTTATAGCTTTAAGGTATCTACAAAAATCTACTCACAAACCTCCATCTCAAGCACCTAAAATATATGAGATACAAAACTTGAAACCATCAAAATGGTAATTAGAAACCCATGAGCTAAACCACCTAAGAGTGACACCCAAATTATCATCCAATGAAAGATACCTTATGATGTGTCATCATATACATCATAATTCGGTTAGCTTGTGTAACTTCCCTTTTACAACTATTTTATTCATCCAACTATTTTTTTACATTTCCTATGCAAACTTTTAGAGGCCATAAATTTTGATGTGGTGGGTTGATTGGTCCCTTTTTTTAAAAAAAATTAAGCATTTGAAGAGATATGTGCAAGGGGTACCCCCACAAATAGAATCAAGTAACTAGTAATTTTTATTTTGGCTAAAAACTAAACTTATATCCCAAAAATTAAGTTTTTCCATTTTATACCCAAAAATCACACCATTTGTAATATTAACATTATGTAAAAATCTGTTGCAAGTATGAAGTTTTTGTCCTTGATGTCAACAAGCCTATGTTGTTATTGATGATAGTAGTGTAGTGGTTGAGAATAAATTATTTCTTTGATTAGTTGAATTATGTTGTCATCATTTAATTTGTTGATGTTAACCTCTAATGTTTCTTTGGTAAGCTTCTATTTATGGTTCATATATCAAAGATACTGAGAAAATTGATAAAATAAGGAAACAAGGTGTTGCAAGGGTGTTCTGGTTTTGCTTCACATATCTTCTGAGTTGAAGATTTTCTTGTGTGGTTTGGATATGTTAGTTAGAGGCATTCATAGTTTCTATATCTAGAATTTTGGCTTTTGGATTGAAGGTTAGAGGAAGTTATGTTCACCAGTGTGTGAACCAAATTTCTAGTGTTGTCCGGGAGAAATGTATTTGCTTTGTATTTCTTCGTAGTTTTTCTTTGGGTCTTGTGATTTTGAAGGTGTATTGATGGTGTTGATCTCTTTCCTACGTCAAGAATATTTATGGTTTGGTACTCCAGAAGTTGGATTGTAGAGTTGCATTGTTTAGCAGTGTAGTTTGAGTGTACTAGATGTGTACATTTTGATGGTGTGAGTTCTTGTGAAGGATTTTAATGGATTTCAAGAGGATAAAGGAATATTCTAGATTATGATGAAGCATAGTATTTCATTCACAAGTCATCCTTTGATTTGAGGAAGTGTGTAATTCAAATTTTAATGGTGTTTGCATGAGTAATGGCCGACTTGGTGTTTACACTACATTCGAAGATGTTTGAAGGTGTAGCATGGTGTGTGAGAGTTGATTTGGGTCTTAGCTAAAGTTTTGTATTGGTCCACTTGCGTTCTTATCCACCATGGGAATTCTTAATTTTGACCTAATTCAAATTTGTAAAGTGAAAGAAGAGTGTAACTAACTTGAAAGATGTGTTTTCAAGTTATGGATGGTATAAATGCAAGATGGTTTGATGTGAGGAAGTGTGTGGAATAGATTTGAGTTTTGTGATGTGAAATTAAGTGCAAAAGTGTGAATTGCAATGTGAGCCATAATGCAAGATTATTGAATGTAGTGAGCTAAGGTATCAGGATCTCTTGAAGATTACTAGTGTTGATTGGAGTTGTTGTGGTGGAATCTCTATTGCATATAGATAAAGTTATCTATGTAACATTCCATCTTCTTTCTTCTTTCTATCCCGGTTGTGAGCCTTTCTGGATATTTTTTCCTATTCTAGTAGTGAGCCTCTTTGTATCGATTTTGCAATTACTTATATTGTGAGCTAATCCTCACCATGGTTTTTCCCTCATTGGGATTTCCATGTAAATTTGGTGTTCTCTTGTGTATGGTGTTGGTTGTTTTAGTTTTTTTATATGCTTTTCATGTTTAAATATTATAGCAAATTAAGGGTTTAATGAATGCATATGGATCTTATTATTGTTGAGGGTTTTGATGTTTTAATTTGGTACTAATGATTCATCCCCTCTTTGTTGTCTTGTTCATTAAACAATTGGTATCACAACAAGGTTCCTTAGAGAAAGATTGACCACTTGAGGTGGATCTAGATGGTGAACAAGAAGGAGATCCCTATGTTTGATGGTACAGGCTATGCATTTTGTAAGGTGAATATGAAAGGCTACCTGATTTATCTTGGATATGAAGTTGCAAAGGTAGTAAAGACTTCATACACCATACCTACAAATGGTTTGTGCACGAGTGATGAAATCAAGGATTATGAAATAGATGGTAAGGAAATGTTTATTCTTTTAACCAGTCTTGCACATACTGAATTAGTGAAAGTTATGGATCTAAAAATTGCTAAAGAAGTCTAGGATAATCTAGGAAGTATCTATGAAGGAGATGATAAGGTTAAACAAGCTAAGTTACAAAACCTAAAGGCATAATTTGAGACTTTGTGGATGTCTGATGATGAAAAATACAAGTTACATGCAGAGGATTAATGAACTGGTACGTGTTATGAGAGGTCTTGGTGCACAAGTCAAAGAACCTAAAGTGGTAAAGAAAATTCTCAAAACTCTTCTTGATTCTTATAGTGAAAAATTTAATGTTGTTGAGGAATTTGCTGATTTTAATACATACAGTAAAGATCAATTGTATGGAACACTTCTACATTTGAAATGAGGAAAATTGGTCTAAAAAATGGTGCAAAAGTGGAGATTGCTTTCAAGACCAAAAAATTAAAAAAAAGCTAAAGATTCAGATGAAGATGATCTTGATGATGTGGAAGCTAACTTTGTAAGAAGGATGAAAAAGGGCACCAATAAGTGCAAAGTTAAATTACCTTTCAAATGCTTAAGTTGGTGAAATATAGGTCACTATGCTTCAAGATTTCCAAACAGAACTGGGAACAATAAGAAAAAGGAAAACAAAGGAAAAATGATCAAGAGAAGCTACTATGTTAGAGAATATGTTGGTATTTATGATGATGAATCTAATTATGGAGATGTTGATAATAATGAATTCTTTTTTTGGCTTTAAAATATGAATCTGGTTCCACTAACTCTGAGAGTTGTAAAGATGGGAAAGATGAATATGAAGGTAAATGATGAAAATACATAATAAATAAATACAAAGATGTTATTCCTTCATTCCTCCTTCCTCTTCATGGATTGAGCTCACAAGAAGCGCCCATTTCTTGCATATTTTCTCCAATGATTGAAGGGATGTGGTTGCTCACAATTTTAGCATGATGATGGTAGGATAGAGATGGATTTGATGGATATTTGAGCAGCATATGGATATGGAGAATATTTCTTATGAGAAATGAGAGCCAAGGCCTCATTATATAGAAATTTGGTGAGAGGGATCAATAGCTAAGATTGAATGGCTAATGGAGGGTTGAGATTGATTTAGAAGGTGAGGTTTGGATCAAGGATGAAGATTGATTAGCCTTGTGACAAGTGTCACAAGATGAAAAGGGGTGAAATGGGGAGGTGTTCTCACACATGTGTGAGCACACATTGGGAAGAGAGACATTAATTTTGTGTAAGAGATAGGGTGGATCATAGGGTGGCTTGTGTAATAGGTTAGTGGGGGTAGGTGAGATGTAGGAATTTAAAATTAGAAAATAATCATAATGATGATTAGGGATGAGGGTTAAATAAATTAATCAAGGATTAATTGATTAATGAAGATGGGCTAAGTTAATAAACCAAGGGTTTATTAACTTGGGTAGAGTCAAAAGTTGGAGAATGGGATAATGATGATTAGGATAGGGAGAAGGTTAATTAATCAAGGATTAATTAACCTAAGTGGGATTAGGGGATTTAGAGGAATGAGGATAAATGTTAGCTTTAATTAAATAAATGTATATTTATCTAATTAAAGGTGGTGGATACATGGGGAGATTAATTAAATAAATAATGAATATTTATTTAATTAATTGTTAGGATAAGGGAATGGGTTAAACTAAATAAATAACAAGTATTTATTTAATTAAATATTATTTTGGGTGACAAAAAGTTGTATGAAGAAAAGTGTCCTAGAGAAAAAGGATAAAGTTGGAGGTACCTTGGTATCTGCCTTTCATGTGAGACATGGCAAGAACTATTGGGTTATTGATAGATGTTGCTCAAATCATATCACTGGAGACAAGAGTAAGTTTGTTAAACTTGAAAAATATGATGGAGGACTTGTTAAATTTGGAGATGATTTAGGTTCTAAGATTTTTGAAATAGGTTCAATCAGTTTTGATGGCAAGAATAATATTGAATATGTTTACGATGTTAAAGGTTTAAGACAACCTATTGAGTTTTGGATAAATGTGTAGCAAAGAATACAATCTTATGTTTCAAGATTATGGATGCGAGATCAAAAAAGGGTCTGGAACTGTAATTGTTGTTGGAAAGAGGACATATAGAAATATCTATCAGCTCAAGGGTGTTGATGGTCATTGTTTTATGACTTAGATTGATGATAGCTGGCTATGGCACAAGAGAGTGTGTCACATCAATTTTCATAACCTGGTTAGAATCAGTTCAATTTTGGAAAACAAACTAGAAGTAGTTTCAAGGGAAAAGAAAAATATTCTATTGGTTTGTTGGAAAGTACACACAAATCTTTGTGGTCCAACAAGAGTGAGAAGTCTTCAAGGTGACAGGTATTTCATGCTTTTGATTGATGATTATTCTAGAATGACATGGGTTATTTTTCTTAGAGAAAAATTTGAATCCCTAGATAGATTTAAAGCATTCAAAGCTATGGTTGACAATGGAATGGATTTGAATATCAAATGTTTGAGGTCTGACAAAGGTGGAGAGTTCACCTCCAATGAATTTAACATGTTTTGTGAGAATCATGGCATAAAGAGGCACTTGTATACCCCTACGACTCCTCGGCAAAATGGAGTAGTTGAAAGGAAAAACAAGACTATTCAAGAAGTTGAAAGGACTATGATGAGAGAAGCTAATCTACCGGAAGTCTATTGGAGAGAAGCCATTCATACTTCTATTTACATACTTAATAGATTTCAAGAAAGAGCTAGCAACAAAAAGACTCGCTATGAGTTGTGGTATGAAAGTATTCCTACTGTCAAGCACTTTAGAGTGTTTGGAAGTAAATGCTATATCAGAAGAGATGATGAAAACTTAGGAAAGTTTGATGCAGGGTATGATGAATGTATCTACCTTGGATATTCTACTAAAATCAAAGCTTATAAATGTTCCAATAAAAGACTAAGAATAATTTTTGAAAGTGCAAGTGTCAAGGTTTATGAAGATACATAGAATTCGGTTGTAATAGATGGATATGAGTCAGATGAGCCTGCTTGTAGAGAAGAAGAAGAAGAAAAAGCTAAGGAAAAATAAGTATAGAATGAAGCGGAAGAAGCTTCGGAAAAGACCCTTAAGACTCCTAAGTATGTACAGAGAAATCATTCCAAAGAATAGATTATGGAGACAAAAACAAAGGTGTGTTGACAAGAAGAAGAGTTGTTGAAGCAAAGGTAAATCTGTGTTTACTCTCTAATATTGAACCAAAAACAATAAGTGAGGCATGAAAAGATGAGCATTGGATGAAGGAAATAGAAGAAGAAATTATGTAGACTGAGAAGAATCAAACTTGGCAACTGGTCCCTAGACCTAAAAACAAAAATGTTATTGGAACTAAGTGGGTATTTAGAAACAAGATGAATGAGAATGGAGAAGTGGTAAGAAAAAAGGAAAGGATTTTGTGTAAGTGTTATGCACAAGTTGAAGGAATAGACTTTGAGGAGACATTTTCCCTGGTGGCTAGAATGGAAGTAATCAAGATGTTTTTGGATTTTGCAACACATAAAGACTTTAAAGTTTATCAGATGAATGTGAATTTTGCTTTCTTGAATGGAGAATTAGAAGTTTACATGGAACAACCAAAATAATTTTAGTTGTCAAATAAACCTAATATGGTTTTTAGATTTAAAAAGGCATTATATGGATTGAAGCAATCTCCCAGAGCTTGGTGTGCAAGGTTGGACAAATATTTGATATAGCAAGTATTCAATAAGGGTACCGTAGACATTAATATTTACTTCAATGTTGAGGAAGATCAAATCTTGATAGTGGTTGTGTATGTTGATGACATAATCTTTGGAGACAATGAAGCTATGTGTAGAAAATTTGCACCAAGAGATGTAGAAATAATTTGAGATGTTTATGCTTGGGAGATAAATTTCTTCCTTTGGTTACAAATCAATCAAATAGATATTTAGGCATATTCATCTCACAATCAAAGTATGTTGAAGTAGTTTGGAATGTATGAATCCAAAATGGTATGTACTCCTATGGTTACTAGTTGCAAACTGAGTAAGGATCATGAATCCCCTAAGGCTGATCAGAGCAAGTATAGATCTATGATTGGTGGATTTCTATATCTAATTGATACTAGACTAGATATCATGCATGCAGTTTGTCTTGTGGCTAGATTTCAAGAAGATCCTAAAGAGACACATGTTGGAAGAATAAAGAGGATATTTAGATATTTGAAAAGGACTAGGCGGATTATGGCTTGTGGTATCCTAAGGTTACTGATTTTACATTGAGTGCTTGCACATATGCAGATTGGGTTGGTTGTGTTAATGAAAATAAAAGTACTAGTGGTGGTGCATTCTTTCTTGGATGTAGATTGGTATCATGGCTTAGCAAGAAACAAGATTTTGTTTCTTTATCTACTATAGAGGATGAGTATATTGCAGCAACATATTTTTGTACACAAGTATTGTGGATGAGGAAAACATTGAAAGATGTTAGAGTAGTATATGATGAGCCTATATCTATCTTTGTGATAATATAAGTGCAATCAACATCTCAAATAATCTAGTGATGCATTCAAGAAGAAAGCATATATCAATTAGGTATCACTTTTTGAGAGAGAAGGTTGTGGAGAATGAAGTAAAGCTTGAATATGTACCTACAAAGGATCAGATTGCTGATATATTTACTAAGGATCTTCCTAAGGATACTTTTGAGTATCTTCGAGAGAAGTTGGGGGTTATTTCCCCTCCTTCTTTGAACTAGATGCATATGGGGATGCATCAGTCCAGTGGATCTATGGATTCATTATTTGTCTAGACTCATGTTGGTGGCTACCTCTCAGGGGGAGTAAGTAGTGACATTGTTGTAGTATGGAATTTATGTTGTCATGGTGTAGAGGTTGTTGATTTGATTGGTGTGTACTCTTAAGGGGGAGTATTTAGAGTAGTTGCAAGTTTCTTGGTTCTATGTCAAAGGGGGAGAACAATGAAAAATACCTTATCCTTTACCATTGATGTCAAAGGGGGAGAGAAAGAAAAGTCATGTGAAAAAAAAGTGAATTCATGTGAGAGAAAGAGAAGTCATGTGAAAAAGGCAAGTATCAAAATGAGAGAGAGTGTAATGAGTTAGATGTGCAAGGGGGAGAAAAGAGAAAATGAAATAAGTATGTTAAGAGCTATTGTGTCTTTGATGTTTTTTCACATCTTGTGTTGCCATCAATGAAAAAGGGGGAGATTATTGCAAGTATGAAGGTGTTGTCATGTTCATGTCAACAATCATGTGTTGTCATTGATGATAGTAGTGCATTTGTTGAGAAGAGATTGTTGCTTTGATTAGTTGCATTATGTTGGACCATCAATTAAGTTGTTGATGTTAACCTCTAATGTTGCTTTGATAAGCTTCTATTTATGGTTAAGATGTCAAAGATACTAAGAAAATCGATCAAATAAGGAAACAAGGTGTTGTAGAGGTGTTCTAGTTTTTATTCTCATTTCTTCTAAGTTGAAGATTTTCTTGTGTGGTTTGGATATGTTGGTTAGAGGTGTTCAAAGTTTTTATATCCAAAATTTTGGCTTCTCGATCAAAGGTTAGAGGAAGTTATGTTCACCAATGTGTGAATCGGATTTGTAGTGTTGTCTGGGAGAAATGTATTTGCTTCACATTTCTCCACAGTTGTTCTTCAGGTCTTGCAATTTTGAAGGTGTATTTCAATGGTGTTGATCTCTTTCTTACGTAAAGAGGATTTATGGTTTGGTACTCTAGAAGTTGGATTGTAGAGTTGCAACGTTTGGCAATGTAGTTTGAGTGTACTGGGCATGTACATTCTGATGGTGTGAGTTGTTGCAAAGGAGTTTAATGGATTTTAGGAGGATAGAGGAATATTCTAGATCATGATGAAGTGAGGTATGTGGTTTACAAGTCATCCTTAGATTTGAGGAAGTGTGTAATTCAAAGTTTAATGGTTTTTACATGGTTAATGGCTGACCTAGTGTTTACACTACATTCAAAGATGTTTGAAGGTGTAGCATGGAATGTGAGAGTTGATTTGGGTCCCAGGTAAAGTTTTGTATTGGTCCAATTTCATTCCTATCCACTATGAGAATGCTTAGTGTTGACCTAATTTGAATTTGTGAAGTGCAAGAAGAGTGTAGCCGACTTGAAAGATGTTTTTTCAAGTTGTGGATGATATAAATGCAGGATAGTTTGATGCAAGGAAGTTTTTGGAATAGCGTTGAGTGTTGTGATGTGAAATTAAGTGCAGAAGTGTGAATTGTAGTGTGAGCTATAATTCAAGATTGTTGAATGCAATGAATTGAGGTATCTTGATCTCTTGAAGATTGCTATTGTTGATTGGAGCTATTGTTGTGGAATCTCTATTACATTGAGATAATTTTCTCTATGTAACATTCTATCTTCTTTCTTCTTTCTATTCTGACAATGAGCCTGGGTTGTGGGCCTTTCTAGACAGTGTGTCATATTCTGGAAGTGAGCCTCTTTGTACCAATTTTGCAATTACTTATATTGTGAGCTAATCCTCACCATGGTTTTTCCCTCATTGGATTTTCCACGTAAATCCGGTGTTCTCTTGTGTATGGTGTTGGTTGTTTTAGTTTTCGTTATCTTCTTTTCATGTTTAAATATTATAATAGATTAAGGGTTTAATGAATGCATGTGGATCTAATTACTATTGAGTGTTTTGATGTTTTAATTTGGTAAAACTGATTCACCCCATTCTCAATTGTCTTGTTCATTTAACAAAATCACCATTGTACAAATCTACCCATTGGTAAATATATAAAATAAAGCTAAAATATCCATAGGGCTCAAGAGACACTTTAGCTATTCTAGGACAATAACTTAAGTATTTTACAAAAAGAAATCTTCTAGAGGGTGTATAACCAAGAAGATTTGGTTAAAGAAATTTTTATATAAGTGTTCCAACCCACATAATAAATAGAGGTAGCATAAGGAATATGCAATCTACACAATCAAATGTAAACTTATTAGATTAGTTCTTTTTTGGATGGCCAACAACAAGAGCATTAAAAGTACAAGTTGAGTAGATTGAGAACTAAATAAAATATCTAACATGAACTTATGGTGTACAACAAAATCAATATGGGAACCAATAAGCATTCATTAAGACCCTCCATAATTAGTACTATTGAATTAATACCTAGAGGGAAGCACTTACTCTAATAATGGGTTATTATTGTTGCAAGAATGAAAGTGTTGTCATCGATGTCAACTAGTTAACTAGTTATCAACTAGTTGTTGTTGTCATTAATCTCATGGATGCAAGTTATTGGTTGTATATGTCGAGGATATTGAGAAAATTGTAATGAAAAACGATTGCAGTTGTTCAATGTTTGCTCTAGGTTTTGCTCTGAGATTTGCTCCTATGTTTGTGTGGTTCAAATATGTTAATCATGGTTGTTAGAATTTTCTATATCCAAATTTTGGGTTTCTGGATTTTTGTACAATGTGAGATATGTTCACCAGTTGTGAACTATGTTTTCAGTGTATTTAGCTGGGGTCTGGGAGAAATGTAATTGCTCTGGTTTCTTCTTGTTTGAGTTTTATGACTTGTGGTTCTGGAGATGTCTATATGATCGTTGAAGATAATTTCATTGTTCAGGAAATTTTGTGATCACTCAAATTTTATGTGTGCTTAATTGTTTTAAAGTGGGGTTTTACATTGGTTTGAATGGTTACTATGCTAAAACACTACTTGTGGGAAGTTCAAGTGAAGCATGTCGGAGACTTATTTAGGGTATTCATTGCATGTGTTTTATTCATCCTCATTCTAATTCCACCTTAGAATATTTTGGTGGTGCTAACCTAATTTGAATTTGTAAACATAAATGGTGTGTGTCGCCGACTTTGGATATGTTTCAAAGTTGAAGATGGTATAAATATAGGATGAGATATTGGTGAAAGATGTACAAAGAAAAAGAGAAACATAGATGTGAGATAGATGTGAAATAGAGTTTTTGATTGAGCATATCAGTGCGTAATCTTAGTGGCAAGTTTCTGGATGTAGTGAGCTAAAGGTGATCTCTATCATTCAAGCATGTCTACAAGTGTGTGAGCAAATTGTGGTGGAA
>VDFB02085116.1:0-18159 GCA_007258455.2 Sequoia sempervirens | reverse complement strand
GATGGGTCCTTTTTCTACTATCTCCGCGAAGGTGGTGACACAATGTAACCTAAAATTATGGGCCATGTCAGGATGAGAGTTTTCCACGAAAAGAGTGACCATGTCTTTTTCCTTCAGAGGGGTCTTCATTCGACTTGCTAATGCACGCCACCGTTGTAGGTAGCTGGTAAAGGTTTCTCCCTCACGTTGTTTCTCTTTGAGGAGATCTAAGGTGTATGTATCCTTCTCCAAATTGAAAGAGAAGTAGGATACAAACTTTTCTGACAGGTCTGCAAAAGTTTTTATGGACCCTTTTCCGAGAGTCATGAACCAATCTAGGGCGTGGCTTGCCAAGCTTCGCGGGAATAGGCGCAAGAGATAGCTGTCATTGTACATAACTTCTTGACACTGGGAGTAAAACTCCTGCAAGTGAGCCTTAGGGTCTTTGTTTCCCTTGTATTTGTCAAACTTTGGTATCTCAAAATGCTTAGGAAACGAGATTAATGAGATGGAGGGATCAAATGGATATGGGCATATGTCCTCAAATTTGAATGATTGTTTGGTAGCCCCGGCTTGAAGGTCCTTAAGTGCGGCTTTGATTTCCAACAAATCCGAGCTAGCTGGTGGCGGGTTGGGGGGATATTGATGATAGGATGATAAAGGATCCTGCTGAAAGGGCGTCGGATTGTTGAAATACGGATTGGGATGGTTGGATGATGATATGGCTTGCTAGTAAGATGAAGGATTTTGTTGATACGAGGGCTGTTGTTGTGGGGTATAGTACAGATTTGTTTGATAAAAGTGTGGGGTAGGTTGTTGAGGAGCTTGGATGGGATGTTGCGTATTGGTTTGTTGGCGTTGAAGGTATTGTTGTGATTGTTGGGAGGTCGCATAGAGCGGTTGTTGGTGAAATTGTTGCTGATTGTGATAGTAGTAGTGTTGGGGGAGTTGTTGTGATGTCAACTGTTGTATGGGCCATGATGGGATATTGTGTTGTGGTTGAGCCTGTGGACGTAAAATGGATGCAAGAAAGGGGGATATGGTATGAGCAATAGGTCGAGATGGATTGCCTTGTGGTTGGTAGGGTGGTTGTTGTGAAGAGGCCAAAGTATTATGTATAGGTTGTTGCGGATGAGATGGCGGAGGTAGCATAGAAGTGTTTTGTAAAGGGGGTTGTTGGGTACCACCTAAAATGTTCAGCTGGGGTGTGCCTTGTGGAGGTAATTGAGGCGGAATGTTGGATTGGTGAAGCTGTTGAGATGGTAGATTTGTGGTCCCAGGAGGTGGAAGCGATGTGGTAAAGGAGGTGCCCCCAATGTTGATTGTAGGTTGATTCGGAGGAGGGGGTGCTGTTAACGTTAATGGCGGAGGTTGTGGAACGTTTTGTGGCATACCATAGGCAAAAGGATTATTGGGATCAGGCACTTGAGGACCTCCCATAACTGAGGTCGAAGCGTGTGAAGGATAGTTAACCTGATAGAGAACAGCATTGCCAAATTCAAGTTGATGCCAACCCTCAACTAGAGGAACATTAGGGAAGTATGGACCTTCTGGTGTGTTTTGTGAACCTTGGAGTATGTTAGATGGGGGACTCCTATATTTGGAAAAGTCAACACCCGGAGGGGGTTTGACACCCTTCTCAATTAGGTGGGCCAAGATTTCTCCCCCATGTTTTTCAAGCAGACGGTCAGTCATTTACACATTGGCGGGGTTACTAAAATGTTCCTCAAGTGTGAGTTCAGGTTGATTAGCCATACTCTCTTCACCGTGTGGTGAGTTGTTCTGATTTTCGGTGTTGGAGTGCGATGAAGTACCATTATGAGGATCGCGAGGGATGTTCGTACCCTTGTTAGGATATGATGAGACGTTCATTGTGTTGTTGGGATCTTGAGGGTTGTTTGATTGGGCATTCTGGGCTTGTTGGTCGGCCATTTTCTTTACCTGTGATCGGGTCTGAACGAGCATGCAAATGTGCTATAAGTGGATTACAAAAATGCTTTTGACGAATGATTTGATTGTAGTTGGATGAGATGTGATTTTGATAGGATTTGGATTTTGCTCAAATTTTGTTTGGATATATTGGATTAGAATGGATGTGGATGGGATCGGATTTTGATTGAATTGGATTGGAGTATTATGATCAATAGGATTGCCTTGGTTGACCGGATGTGATTTCATTAATTGGACAATTTGATCAAATGATCGATTGGATGATTGGATGGGTATGATTGGATGATAAAGGATTTGAGAGAGACCTTGAGTTTAACCAAAGGAAGTTACCCTTAATGACCAAGAGCTTTAATTGATTAAGAGGATGATCACAGCACCGAATCCACCCTAAGATAGGAATGGATTGATTGGGCCTAGGATGATAACTTACGACACCGAATTTACCTCAAGATGGAAGAAAATTGATTTGGGTTGAAGTTAAAGACTAATAATCAAGTTCAAGTGCTATGGTCAATTTAGGTAACCACTTTGTAATACAAGGTTAGGACGGTTTGGCTATGGGTGGTGTTTGGCGATGTAAATGGTAAAATTATGGTGTTTGTTAGGTGAGGGTATGGACTTTTGAATGGATTATGGGGAAATTAAAATGAACAGGTGGATTGAAGATCATTGTGGAGAATGAACGGGAATTTAGAATGGTTAAACGAAATGGTTTAAAATGATCAAATGGAGGTTTTTGGAGGTTTAGAGTGACAAAACGGAGGCTTAGGATGATGAGTAAATGGTTAGGAATGGTTAAATGATGGTTTAGAGGCTAAACGGATCCAAATGGGGCAATTTTGGGTGTTCAGGAGGGAAAATTTGCCCCTCTGCAGTGAATCAGGGGCGTAATCGCCTCACTGCAGTAAATCAGGGGCGTAATCGCCTCACTGCAGTAAATCAGGGGGCGTAATCGCCTCACTGAGGTAAATCAGGGGGCGTAATCGCCTCATTGTGGTAAATCAAAGGCTTGGTTTGATGAAAATGACTATGGCAAGGACTTTAAAATGATAATGATAAGGCCAATTTGTCAAAATTTCACTGGTTTCTCACAAGAAAACACTCTTAAGTAAACACAACCCTATGATTAGTGTTAAGGGTATGGCCAAAGAGGTCTTAATCTAGGATGCACAAGGTGTCTAGGGAGTCCTCGATATACTCTTGGTATGTGAGGCACAACCGTGAACACCAGCCCGTCAAAAGCGTGAGTCGGGAACCCCAGTGAGATACTGAAGGGCTCAGACCAACTCTTCACGTCTATCTAGGTATCACCCTAGCTTCGATGCTCTGCCAATTACGACGTGACTGGATTGGGGTACAGCTTTCGCTCTCCCCCCTTTATATACCCCACTGGTACTCGTGGTTGGAATTGTCCCTTGGGGTGATGAAATCCCCAAGCAGGTCCCACTATAAAGAAAGCACTAATCATCTCCAACTACTCCCCAGGCTCACACGAAGTGCAAGGGGAAAGCGAAAACAAGCTAATGCTCCCTTTGGGTAACACAAAAAGACAAGCACAGCAAGCAGTGAATATTACTCCCTCTAATTAAACTATGTTCTTAGATTAATGCAAACAACAAGGATAATTTAAAAAGTTTGAGCAAATGGATAGCCCTGCAAACAAATGTTAGATGTTTTATCCCGCTTCCTCCATCAACTTCACAAGAATATGCTTCGAAGTGCGATAAGCCCTTATGACAAATTTGAAGTATGTCACGCTGCTGCGCGGTAAAATAGAGAGTAATCGCCTCCTTGCCAACAAATCAAGGGTAAATCACCTCGCGCGGTAAATCAGGGTGCAATGCAGCCTCAGCACTTGCAGCAAATCCCGGTAATCATCGCTGCGGTGATGCAAAAATAAGGTGTAATTAAGCCCCGCTGAAAAAGTGTTAGCACAAATTTCAGCCCGGGGTATGATAAGCCTAAGCCGGTAAAGCGGTGTCGCCTCATTAGGTTAATGTTAGCACAAAAACAATTTTTCAGCTAAGTGTCGCCTCGCTGCGGTAAATGTTAGCACAAAAAATTTCGGCCCAAGGGGTGTAATCGCCTCAGCTGGGAAAGGTATTTAGCCGCAGGAAAACAATTTTCGTGAGGGGGCATAATCCTCGCCTCGCTGCGATGAAATGTTGGCAAAGAGATTTGGCCCGGTGAGGCGTAATCCAGCCTCGCTGCTTGAGTAAAAGCGAGGGGTGTAGCCAGCCTCAGCGTGGTAAAAGCAGTGTCGCCTCAACATAGCGGTAAAAGCAGGCGTGTCGCCTCAGCAATGGTAAAATAGGGGCACAATGCAGCCTCACTGCGGTAAAAATAGGGGCGTAATTGCCTCACTGTGGCATGTTCCTGCAAAAATCTCAACAACAAAAAACGTGAAGTATAGGAACCCGTTTGTGGGTCCCACCGGGTGTGCCAGAAATGTGATATCAAAATGGTTAACCTATTCTAAGTAATTAAAGTGCAATGGAAAACATAATGAAACACCTCAAGATTAGCCTAAGGAATTTAAAAATACAAAGAGGAAAATGTTAAATGAAGACAAATGATATACCTTCCTTCTTGCAGCTAAAACTCCTTGGTTGGCCCTTGATTTGGATTGATATGTATGCTCCTTGATGGCTCTTGATGTGGCTAAAATGGAGGATTTTACTATGTGCTTGGATGTAAATGCAAGTGAATGTAATTGAAGATTAGATGAGTGCACAAAATGGCAGCATGTAGTTATAAAATGGCTAAGTGTCCCAAATGCCCTTAAGGAGGGGGTATTTATAGGAGAATTTGAATTATCTAGAGAATTCAACGGTTGAGATTGATCCAACAAGATCAAGATGAAGGGCTATGCTGGGTTGAGAACTCACAAGCCCTCACATCTTGACATGTGGATGGTGAAGTGGCTAAGAGGAGGTGAGGTGTAAATGAGGTGGCCAAAAGGTACATGAGGTGGAGGAAGGACAAGTACAGCTAAGAATTGTAAGAGGAGATTGAAAATCTCATAAAAAGAATTTGTCCCAAGTGAGAATTAGAAAAGGGACATTGAGGAATTTTGGAATTCCTCAAAAATCTCCATGGGAAAAGGAGAGGTGGTTGGAGAAATAAATGTGAATTAAAAATTCACATTCTTAGGAGAGTCTAAAGGATAAGAGAGGGTCCCCAAAAAGGTGGGAATTGGTCACATGTGCATGAGGTGACATGTCAAATATTCTAGAAGCCTAGGGAAGACAAAATGTGAATTAAAAATTCACATGGTGAGGAGAGAGACATAGGATGAATAAATGAGAATTAAAAATTATCATGGGAAAGAGGGTCAATGTCCAAAGAGGAAAAATGGAAAGATTGACTAAAAAGTGGTGCTAAAATGGTTAATGACTTTGATTAAAGTTGTGCAAACACTTGATTATGATAATTAATGGAAGATTAGAGACAAGTGGCAAATGTAGGAGGATGTGACATTAATCCTTGATTAAGAGGATGCACACCCTAAATATGAATTAATTAAATTAATTCATATTAGAGATGGATTATGGGGGATGTGACAAGGAGTGAGAAAAGAAGAATTTTAAATTGATTTTTAATTCAATAGATTAGGATGACTAAATTAAATAAATTGGTGTATTTATTTAATTTAGAGAAGATAAAAGCATCAAATAAAGTATTTAATTATTAAATTAAACACTTTTAAGAGTCTTATGTGAGAAGCGCAATATTAATTAAATAAATTAATATTGACAAAATTGATGAATAAAGGAGGAAATTTGATCATATGGGAGTGATCAAATTTGGGTGTCTACAGAGACAATATGAGGAGATAGGGATTTTGAGACGACAGCTGAATAATAGATCATTTCCTCAAATTTGTGAGACCTTCAGGCTTAAATTAGCTATTACTAATTTTCACTTATTCTTTTACGAAACAATGAGCTCGTGGTTTCGAATTGATTGTGCACACACATTCATTTTCTTTCTAATCAACAGATGCAACTTGAGCATGGGACCTATCTATGTTAACTCTCAATAAAACCACACTTCATGCCCTTTTTTATCCCCCAAAGATTACCATTCTATACAAGTGCACAAGCGTTGATATTTTTACAATACATTTGTTTCATTTTTCATATATTTATGTCCTTTCAAATATATTTATATTCTATACATGTGCACAAGCAATTGATTCATAGGAATTTAAATCCAAAAAGAGATTCATTCAAGGTAAAATTATCATACCACAAACTGGATGAGAAATTTCATACCTGACAGTGTATATACTTCGTTTGCCTCCACAGACTGGACAAAAGTAATTTTCCCTAGGTCACCTCAAAGTGTCAAGCAATAGAGGGAAGAGAACAAAGGGAGCAGACTTTGGCCACAATGAGGTGATTCATTGTCAATTTATAGATTTGTAAATGTTTCCCTTGTTTCTTTCATTTTTACTTTTTACTTTTTTATTTTTAAATTTAAAAGAAGAAATTTATTTTATATATATAGGGACATGTGACTATCAAAGATAAAGAGGCATTGGCTTCCATATTGGGGGTAGAGGCAGTGAATAATTTGGATGATGTGCATTGGAAAATGCTTTCCAGATACATAGAAAACCAATCTAGTGAAGCCCCTCAAACATTGCAACCAAATCAATCATGTCAAAGGGAATCAATTGATTCCCTAAGCAGTCCTAGATCGAGCAAAAGATCCAGGAGGAAATCAGTAATAGTAAAATCTAGGAGTGTAGAACATGGAGCAGAGGCTTCCACTGTCCCACCCACTCCTGGGACATAGACTTCTTCCACCACACCATCTTTTCAATCTTGCATTGGTAGCTATAATACCAAGATAGAATACAATGTGGTTTCAAGGGAAGTCTGAATGATAGATGCTGGAAAAGGGTTTGTGAATAGGTTGAAGGAATCATGCCTTCAACGGTTCAAAGACCATCTACATTTTCCATTCTCAAAGATACCCATACACCTGTAAAAAGCAGTTATCAATGACATGGAGACTGAATTTGGCACAAGTTGGTCTGTGAAGAAGGTAAAGCTACAAATGCCTCAAAATTGCAAGAGATTTCGGTGCAACCAAACAAAAAAGATTAAAAAAATCTCTCTCGAGCTAAGGCTCAAAAAAAGGCCAATTGATGTAAGCGTCAAAGTATGGAAAGAGCTTGTAAAAGCATATGAGAAGTCCGAAGCACGAAGGAAGTCCGATGAGGAGAGTACTCAGGTATTTGAATTTTTCATAAGATTATATCAAATTTATTAAACGATTTTTAAATTTTATTTGTGCATAGTTAAATTGAACTAGTATATGTTTCAGGACAAGGCCTCCAAGGCTAGGCTTCAAAAACTTAGTGCCACACATCATAGTGGCTAGAAAGGTTTACAGGCCTTGATCTGTAAATTTGTAAGTATATTTAATATGTTAAATTATATTTTGTTTTAATTCCCTAGGAAAAATCAAATGATTGCATATTAATTAGTTTAACTAGTCCATGTGCCATGTTTGACAAGAGGAGAAATATGGCCGACATCCAAAGCAATTTGAAAAGGAAAAGTTACAAAGCAAAAAGTGGGCCAATTTTTTAATCTGGATGCAGAACAAGGTATCAATAGTTGACTTTCAATAACTTAGTTGGATATTGTTGTGTTAATATGTCAATTTTCATTTCTCGTGTTGAGTTGTTTATTGATGTGTAGGATGAGTTCTAAAGTGCTTCTCTGTTGGCCCTAGATCCCACTCAATTGTCCCATTATTTCATGTTGAGGAAAAAAATATTGTTTTCCTTAAAGGGTAGTGGGTGACATCCATGCCTTATTTTCATTGCATATCTTAATTAATGACCATTGTCTTTGAATATCTCTTAAGTGTCCTCATTTAAGTTATGAGTTGCATCATTTGAGTAACTTAGTCCCATGTTGATTTAGTTTATCTTCTTTTCTCTCAAACATGGTATCTCAAGGAGTGCTTCTTTGGTATCTCAAGGAGTGCTTCCTTGAATTCATGTTGTCATTCTACTAAGTGATCCACATACATCTTTGCCATCCTTCCTCACAATGTTGCCATTCTTTTAACATGTAAGAATGTTTTGATGCATCTTGGTAGGCATCCTATAGATCTAACACATCCTTGTAGTCTACATCACTTGGCATAGCTAACCAACCACTTAATTTTTCCATCTAATTAAAAAAAGGCAGTAAATTCCTATCTTCCTAGTTAAAAAAACCCCATAAATAAAGAAATCAGCAGTAAAAAAACCTACAACCTGATCTGATCAACATAGACAAGTGTGTAATACTAGACTTCTTAACATTCAAAAGATAAATGGAATGTCCTTAACACCAAGTAGAGCTATCCAAAAAAGCTAACTAAAAACACAAACGTGCTCCTGCACAGAATGGCCTAATGGCTGGTTGTCATAGAATTCAAACTACTGAAGTAATAACACTGATCAACTTAACATTTATGCATCATTTGCATAAACAACTGAACCATTTATGTGCATGAATAAATAGAAGGATGTAGATGAACTTAATTCATCTGACTTTATGCCTCTTGGTAGGAATTCCTCTTGAATCTCTAATATCAGGTGTCTGAGACTTCCCTGTATCTTTTACCTTTCGTTGTCGCCTTTCCTCTTCACTATCAGACTCATCCTCATCTAACTCCACAAGAGATTCATCTTCTGAACCTTCCTCATCTGATTCTGATTACTCTTCTACATCAGAGGGTTCATATCCTTGATCTAACTCTTCTGAATTATCAAAATCAGAATCACTAGCTTCCATATTAAAAAATTCCCAACCACCATCTTCAATAAATTTATCTGGATCATCAGTAATAATCTTCAAAATTGGCCACCAATTCAAGTTCATTCTCCTTTCATAATACTTTATATCCATGGAGTTCAACCATTCCTTGATGCCATTAAGCGAAGATTGAGGAATTGCATCAATGCGGAGTACATCCCACTTGAAGTCTTTGAAAACAATAGCCATATCAAATGCATTTTTCCCAAGTCCTACTCTCTCAAGGTTAACAATCTCAATCTCACTAATAGTGATTACTAAGAAAGGAAATTCCACCAACTCTACCAAACAATTTACCATAGGAACAATAAAAGAAGAGGCTTTGAAAGGAACTCCATGAAAACCAAGCTCTCTAAATGGTACATCAAACTCTAGTTCAAAATATTTTAGATGAGGTTGCTCCCATAGCTCTCTTACTGGCTTGAAAATTCCTTGAAACTCTGCATTGATATTATTTTTCCTATCCCTCTCTTGTTCTTCTTCCTTAATTTCATCAGGATCATACATTGACCTTCTTGCCCATCCTAAAGTTTGGACCACATCCATTACCTCCACATAAAATTGGAAGCAAAACCAGAAGCAATATTGGAAGCCAAACTCGAAGCAAAACTGGAAGCACAAGTGGAAGCAAAACCGGAAGCAAAAGTGGAAGCAAAGCTGGAAGAAAAATTGGAATAAAAACTAGAAGAAAAATTGGAAGAAAAATTGGAAGCGCAATCGAAAGCAAACATGGAAGCAAAACCAGAAGCAAAATTGGAAGCAAACCTGAAAGAAAAATGGAAAGCAAAATTGGAAGCAAAACTGGAAGCAACATTGGAAGCAAAAGTGGAAGCAAAAGTAGAAGCAAAGGTGGAAGCAAAACTAGAAGCAAACCTAGAAGCAAAACTGGAAGCAAAACTAGAAGCAAAACTGGGAGCAAAACTGGGAGCAAAATTGGGAGCAAAACTAGAAGCAAAAATGGGAGCAAACATGGAAGCAAAACTAGAAGCCAAATTGGGCACCAATTTAGGTGTTATTTCTGACGTCAATTTCCAGTGCTATTCTCGACACTAAAGGAGACACTATTGTTGGCACCAAATTTCTAGCATGAAAGTGGGTGCAAAAGATGACTCAAAATCTGACACAAAAACCAGTGATGAAATGAAGAAATGTTATTTCACCGAATTTTGCACCATCAGATGACTCCAAATGATGGACTCAAAAACACTAAAATCTGGGGCAAAAGTCAGTGCTAATTTCCTGTTGTGCTATTGTGATCCCTCCATAGATCTCTTTGTTCCTTTGTCGATCTTTGATCTTGATTTGATCTGATCTTGTTCTTCCGGATCTCGATGAATTATCCTGATCATTTCCTGACGCCGATCTTTATTCTGACGGATTTTTCGGATCCTGACTTTGATCGAGTCGATCTTGATGAAACGCCTGACGGAAATGGATTTTGATCTGACTCGACGCGCGCCTGGTTTTCCAGATTCTCTCCTGATTTTTATTGATTTATTCGACCTTTCGAGACCTGAAATGCATTTCGAGGAAATGATTTATTCGCATTTTCGAGTCGACGCCGAAGCGATTGACGGATTTGTCGACGCGATACGCTGTCTACTTTGTCAATTTGTCCCCTTCCCATCTCATTGCCTCCCATCTCCTCCCTCTCCTCCTCTCCCACCTCTCCTAATCCCATTTATCTCTCACTCTCATCTCTTTGTTCTTCTCTTGTCAAGAATGCTGGAAAGAGTCATTGACATGTGCATATAGGTCCTTGAAATAAGAAATAAAGTCACCTTGTTCATCATTAAATGTTGTTGTTTTATCATGTTGGGCATGTGTAGATGCAAATTGATTATGGGGTCGCACACTATCGAGGTCATGCATGCAAATATGGCTTATTAAATCAATAAGCTCTTGCATAGTTGGGTCAAGAGAATGTGTAACATGCTTAAAATTTTAAAATGTATGTGCATAACCACTTGTGTACTTAGATGAGGCATTACCAAAGCAATTATAATGATGCATGATTACAAAATATATTTTTCACTCTTGCTAGATGTCTTGAATTGATAAAATAACCTTGTATTTATAGACATTTATCCTTAATTTCTGAAAATTAAACATTACAAGCCAACATTTGAAATTTGAATTTGAAAACATAAAAATACTGCCAAAAACATAATTTAAAAATGGGTTACATGCATTGCTTAATGTAAAGTGTTATGTTTAGGCATTAATTATTGTCGGGTTTCCCCTTTAAAAATGTAATTTATTAGGCTTGTAAATGAATTAAAGGGCCAATTAAGGCATAATTAAGCTTGATTTAATTAAGAGGGCCCAAATAAGTGTGTAAATGTAAAGGGGTACATTTAACAACACTATATTAAGGCACTATTAAGTCCATTTTAACTAGGGGGTCCAAACAAGTGAGAAAATGTAAAGTTATATATTTTTCTATACACTACAATTTGCATTGGTCCCAAGGTTAGGAAAGAGACCAAAGGTTGGTCCACAATTGGGGGGTTTGACAAGCAAAATCATTGATAAGAACAATGGGCACAAAGACCCCATTATCATAGAACACGAGTATGCATTGTTCAAACATGCTTACAAAAAAGATTACTTAGAGAGACCAATTTGCAATATCTAGAATTTGGGCTTGGGAAAATTAGTGGTGCCCAATGTATTTGTGAATGTGGAATTGGTCAAACAATTGGCTATGGCATATAACCCTGCACTAGATCTTTGTTCACAATAGGTGGTCAGAGCTTGTTTCCACTGGATATGAATCATATCTACATAGTCTTCTAGCTGGAACCCAATGCACAACTACCAATTGACCTGGGTGCATTGAGTAGAGAATATGAAAGAAATAGGGATAGCTATAGAGTAAGGTGGCTCCCATGTTTTAGGTGAAGAGGGCCAAGAAGAGAACTAGTAAGGTTTGGCAAGGGTGATCTAGAACTCTTTTCCTATGATATTTTTGAGCTATACTTCCAGAAGACATATTTTCCTTGCTTCAAGTCTTGGGAATGGACAATAAGATTCACATCCCTGTCAGTCTAATGACTTTTACAATAGATATTTAAAGCACCTGGATGTAAATAGGCCCTGCGATTTTACAGGGTATGTGGCAAATCAATTGCACAAGTCCCTTTGTGCAATTAAGAATGATCCATTGGGTGCCATGCACTTCAAGTTGAACACCCAAAATACTGAGGGGGGGTGAATCAATATTATCTTAAACCATCCAAACATAAAACATCCAATTACCAAAGCATATTAAACTAAAATAAAGAAAGAAATCATGGAACATCATCAACACCACATATCACATCAACACCAAGCCTTTTATGTGGAAAACCCAAAATGGGAAAAACCACGGTGAGGATTAGCTCACAATATATTATAACTAGTTATAATATATTTACAAAAGTGCTCACTATAAGTGGACTCACTACCCACAAAGAAAAATATAGAAGAGAGATGGTGGCTCACTGCCTATTTTGAACTATTAAAATTGCATCAACTATCATATGCATGAAATATAGTTCTAATGAAGCTCAATAAATTAAATTTACACACTTCATTTGATTATGATCTAACACTTTGCTTTCCTCTGCATTCACATCACTTCAATATTTTACTCAACATTCATAACTTAAATTTGTACTACTCTAATATATTCACATGTAGTATCTTCGCATCACACGTACTCATGTATCCAAAACATCGAAAATATCTAACATATATATCTGCTTCAAGCATCATGTCAATTAGGTTGACCTAATTAGATGTAACACTCAAAATATAACTTGTCAGCTCCAAAATTTCATACATATCCCTCGCCAATCCTAAAAAAAAATTAAAATAGGTTGGCATGGACCTATGTTAGATCCCACATAATACTGCAACACTTATTTAACCTTCACATACCTTTAAACTTGTTAGGTTGACACGAAATAAGATCTAATAACAAAATTCTTCAATTGTGTATCCACATTCAGACACGTGGACCTCAAAACTTAATACCAAATGGAATTCATACACTATTGCCATCTATCAATTTTTCCTCAAAAGTACAAAGCCAAAAGCTTATCCGCGAAGAAGTGCAAACTCTCACACATAAATGCACTATACAAAGAATAACTGTAATTTCCCATACCAACTTCTGTTACTCATATCTTTTAATCCAATAGCCAAAACATGTTGAAAACTTGGAATCAGATGCATTTAACATCTAAAAAATAATGTTAGAAAAATAGAGTGAAACCTTCATTTGTAGACCGGTGTGAACCCAAAAATAGATGTTTTATTACATTGAAATAGTAGTATTGACACAGTTGATTTCTTATTACAACTGAATTTTTCGAATCAAACCATCTTGAAAAATGTCTTCCACAAACACTCCAAAACCTATTAGAACCAACCAAAATGATCTGCATCATATGATCTCCATATTCAGATACAATGTTGACATGAATGGCAACACTGCAACACATTGTTATATACCTTTGCTTGTTCATCATGCTCATGTTTCCAACAACACCAATGACATTCTTCCAACACTTTAGATATTACTCCCTTCTGATGCACTTAATTTTACATGTTGGAGTGCAAGTATGGCCACCACAACTTCAAATCAGGCCAGTGGGAGAGAAAAATAGAATACTACCAGTCCAAGAGTGGACCTATATCTAGGATAAGGATTGTAATTAGTCTAATTACTTTGCCTTTGTAGAATTTTTTGTAAAGCCTCTGAGGAGAGGACTAGGCCTCCCCATAGATTGGGGATTATTAGAGGAGATAAGAAGATTTTTAAGGCCAAAGGACCTTACCCCTAAAAAGGGGATTGATCATAATTGGGGTGAGTAGTTTCTCTACTCATATGCCACTATTATTAGGGTATATGGGACTCCAATGGCACCCCATGTGCTCCCTAAGGATTTCCTATATAGGATTTCTTTTTTGGAGTTAATGTGGCAATTGAATGATTCTAATAAGACTCATTTCAGAAACAATAAAAAGCATGCCCTCCTCCATCTCTTAGTTGCATTCACTAATTGTGTTTCCTTGTCAAGGGGAGGCATGAAATTGATTAAGGAGAAGTTGCTCCCATACAAGATGAAGATTGATAAAGTTAGGAGTTTTGAACCAAAGGGATTTATCGATAGGGAGAGAGGAATTTATAGGTTGTCTACCTATCTTCACTAGCTAGAAAACATTGAGGACCTAATCAAGAATTTCTCTTCAGAGAGCCAGGCCTCAAGAATGAGAGAGTTATGGGTCAAAATATAAATTGCTTAGAACAAGAGGATGAGAGCAGGCCCATGTATTTCTAGGGTTCATTCATGCACATAAGGGATCACATAGTCAGAATGATGAATATGTTGGATAATGCCAACCAATTGTTGGCTAATATTCCACAAGTGCCTCCAAGCACACCAGGTACTTCCAAGCACACCAAGTGCTTCTTCTTCCAAAACATACAAGTCCCCAACTAGTACTTCCTTGCAAACAATTTCTCCAATGGTTGGACCTTTAGTGGATTATCCACTTGATCTGGAGGATATGAATGGGGATGCCCTCATTGTACAAAAAATGCAACCCCCTCCTAAGATGTTGATTTAGAGGCCCACTGATGGTAATTTGGTCATCAATTTTGAAACTGGTGGGCAGGTGTTTGATGATGTTAGGGATAAGGCCTATGAGGAGTTTATACAAGATGAACAATTCATCAACACCCACGAGTTTAAGGATTTTGTCCTTAAAAATAAGGGGGGGGAGTTGAGATTAACCCTCATGACAAGAAGCTTCTCTGAAAGAGATAAAGGAAACTATTGAAAAATTTTGGAAAAAGGTGAAGGAGGAGATGGATGCCATGACCCTTGAAAGGGGAAGAGAATTGGTGAAAAGAGGAGGGTGTTTATTACTACCTAGTTGGGATATCTCCTCAACCATTGCATTTAATTCCATAAGAAGACATGAAGGTGGGGACCCAATTTCAAGATCAAAAGAGCAAGTAGAGGATTTATACTTTGGTTCTGGATTCTACCCTGGGCATCATACTTTGGCTATATGGTCAATTTTCCATGAGACCAATAAGCCCCAAGTAACAAGCAACCCTAATGATATTACTAGTCATCTCATTGTCAAGAGGGTTGGAGACACAAGTGCAAAACAAATGGCCTCCTTAATAGTTAATGCAACCCTCTTCATAGAGGCAACTATTAAGAAATTGCAAACAAACCTTGATAAGGAAAATTCCTTAAACCAGAGACTAAAGCAGACATCCAATATAGTACAAGGGCTATTGCCCCCTCCACAATAGGTAAATGAGGCACAAGATTCATTTGATAAGAATAAATTGGAGGTTGAAATAAAGGAATTGAGGGAGAAGCTGAAGCAAAGTACTACAAAGACCAGGACAATAAAGGAGGCATCAGTGAAGAAGGTCTTTGATTTGGTAGATAAAATTTTGGGGTACAGGTTATCCAAGATCCTCTCCCAATTGAACAAATTTTGGGACAGTTATAAAATTTTGAAGGATGAATTTTATAGCCACAATTAGATGTGGATGAGGTTGAGGTGCATGCAAATTAAGTGGTTCCAAGGAGTTGAGGTGGTGAGATTGTTTATCAGCAAATCAAATTTTGATAGTAGCATGATATATGACATTTTTGATAAGTCAAACTTTTTAGATGACATAATTAGTCATCATAATAAATATAGAGATATGATAAAGAGGGAGCTCAATACTTTTGAGGGATTTGGGGAGTTCTACATGCCTCTAATTTTGACTGAAGATGGGGAGGTCATGGCATTTGGGGAGTGAAAATCAAAATTTTCCAACCTTCTCACTCCTATGTATATCAAGATAAATAAAGAGGGTGAAGTTGATGTTGATCAACTCAATGTATGCATTGATGCACTAACCAAACTAGAATATAGTTTGTTAGGTTCCCCTGACCTAGTGCATATTTTGATCAAAGAAGACTACAAGTCACATTCGAAGAAAGTCAGCAACTTTTTGCCACCTAGGACTGACACTTCAGCTATACAAGTGGAGCACATGGAAGAATAGGATGATGCAACTTGAGTTGTGTTTCAATTGGTCTCCAACAACTAGGTATAACTCTTGCATGGTCCTGTTAGATGGGGAATGTTAGGGGTGTCCTATTTGCTACAAAGAGGAATTTTGGGGAGATCTTATTTCATACATTGACTTTAAGGCTACTAAAGATTTCCAACCACTTTTGGGAGGCAATCAGTTTCTTTTGAACTAGATTTTTTCCTTTATAGATATTGCATCGCCTAGATTTTTGTCTTCTAGTGACTAGGCAGTTGAATGAGGTCGTTTGCTCGTTGCTTCCCCTGTGTCTATAAAAGGGAATTTTGGGCCTCATTCAAAGCGTTATGCTTCTTAGAGTTTGTAAATCTTTGTATAGGTTTTAGGTTGAATAGGAAATTCCTCTAAAAATAAGAGAGGAAATGTTGTAATTTTGCTCTGTAATAATAATAGATGACCTAAATACTCATTGTATTGTACCAAGTGTTAATATCAATTTGTCATTCTCTCCACTATTGTACACACTACCTTTGAATCGATATAATCAAGGATTATCTTCTAGTTCTCCTTTCACATTTTATGTTATGGATGCATGAATTGTTTGCTTCTATTCAAGGAATGGAGTAACTTTGCTTTCAATTCATATATCTGGGGTTGCATTGTTATAATATGGATCTTTAAGTAGTTTGATAATATTGTTAATATATTGGGGTTTTTTTGTAAGGTAGTAAGGTTATTAGAATCCAAAGGTTGGTTTATTGTAAGAATTTTCTTCATTTCTAGACTCTATGTGGATAAGGCACTGGTCAACCATGAACCTAACTCTCAAAGTTTAAGTTTGAGATAGAATCAGATATAAAATCTAAACAATATTTACTTTATTGTAATTTTCATTATGTTATGATCAAGCCTAGACTACACGTCATAACATTTCATATAGAGGATTCTAGAGATGATTTAGCCCATCAAATGCAACTCTTACAAACTTGTGTGAAGAATATGTTAGCAAAGGCATCAGTGTAAGTTTTTATTGTTGCATGATGTTATATAGGGGAACCCAACTTGATTTTGCAAAGCCTAAAGTGCAGAGGAGATTGTAAATCTACCTCTTGTTCGTTGGCCACTGACCTAGGGTTTCTGAGCATAAAACTAGCTAACTTTTAGAAAAACCTAGATAATCAGTTAGAAACATCAACAACTTCCATTTGCCAATATGAGATTGAGAGCCATCTTGACTCTGACTCTGACTATGATATTTAAACCCTTAATCCCTCTTAAACCCTTGTGTTCTTGTTATATTTTGCTATTGACTAGTTATCCAGGTTGCCTTTTGCTTAAGTTGTGTTGTTATGTCATGACTCAGTGTGTTTACCAACCCTGCATACCCTATTACTTGATAGGTCCGATCGTTGTGGTATTTTATTTTATGATTCCTTCCCCATCCTTTTGCCCTATGTGCTCACATTGAAAATCAAATTTTGCATGTGGTTTTATGGTCATCTAAGTTGCTCATATAAAAGTGGTCCCTACCTCTTTTTGTGATTTCACATTAGGATTTTTGATGAAGAGAAAAAGGCTTACAAAATTGCAGAAGGTGTACAAGTGTCAAAGTGGAGACTAATTTTGAGGCATGAGAGAACTTATTGAGAGTTTTGTGTATAGGATCCATGAAATGTTGTCACATGGTAGAAGATTAAAGGATTCTGCAAGTTTGTGGGCTCATAACAACATGTCCTTTTCATGGTTGCGGAACCACATAAGGACACTATTGGAGAATCCTATTGGGGCATAATACTTTAGGAAGGTAAATAATTATGTTTAATAAATTTATAAGGGGCCATTTAATAAGTAATAAAAGGTCAACCATTGATATTTGTAAATCTAATGGTTCTAGGGTTATTCCAGAGGTTTGAATTTGCAAGTCTAGTGCTTCAGACATTTGCTTATGGGATGCAACTACAACCATCCATAGAACATTCATCAAACAGCTATAATAATCTTTTGAGTATATTAATGTTATATCAACTTATTAAATAATATAACTCATAGTCATAGTTACTAGTCATTAAGTTGCACTTGCATCTGGCTTCAGACATAGTACTTCGCTCAGTGGTTCACTTTTGATAAGAACTTATAATATGTTGACACATGTCTCCATTCCATAGACTTTATGAAGGAATTTGGGTGTGTGGAAAATTTGTCCTAGAATATAACAATATATAACATTTTATTGTTTGAAAATAGGTTTAATTTGCTGATGAAATTTTTTATTGGTTTGAAAATAGGTTTAATTCGCTAATGAAAATATACTTTTTGGTTTGAAAATAGGTTTTAATCACAAACAAA
>VDFB02085112.1:0-13826 GCA_007258455.2 Sequoia sempervirens | reverse complement strand
GGTCACAAAGATTAATGAGAGTATTTAAATTCTTTTTTGGATGTTAGTATCTTATACTAGATCATGATTACTCTTACTATTATATTTTTGGACCATATTTAGGCCAATGATAATGTACCATGGTGGTTTTATGGATCTCCTTAAGTATATATAGTAATTTACCTTGAGATAGAGACATTATGAATTATTTTTATAATATATCATTCTATGTTAGTCAATGATTATAGAGTGTTTATCTTTCATTTCTCTTGATATGGGATTAGACTGTAATATACATTGATTATTGTTGAATAAAAAATTTGGTGTCCTTTGGAGGCTATGTTTTTTGTCAAATTTTTTCCCAAGAATATATATGTGTGACACTTCTTTGATTACTTTCATTCATTTTCTTCTCTCATTACTATTATTTTGTAAATTTTATTTTATCTGTAGAAATGATGCTAAAATTTTAGTGGTTAGCTTTATTAATTTTTCCTCATAGATTTAATGTGAAAATATTTAGTACTTGATCTTTCTTTTTAGTTTAATTTGTAAGTGGTTTTCAATTATATTTCTATATAGTATGTCCAATCCATTGTCATTGATCGTGATTATATACATTCATTAGAATCTTTTGACAGGAGTTAATTAAAATGCAATGCATTAAATTAAATGATTTTATCCTACCATCCTTAAAAATGGAAAAGTAATGTTGTAAGATTTTTTTTCACATAATTAGGTATTATATTTTCATGTTTGAGTATGAAGGTAAATTCTCTGTTATGTTCTTAATTTTTATCCACTCAAACTATAGAACATAACAAATCATTCACTATTGTATACACATGACATGATCCATCTACATTAGAATAGCATGCAACACTACATGTTTTCTTGTATTCTTTGATCATTTAAATCTAACCATTGAATTAGCAATAAGTACTTGATCAAACAGGTACATTCAATGTCTTCTAAACTCTTACATCAAATTTAGCATATTTTAAACTTAATGTAAAATTTAAATTTAATATGATGTTAAAATATAAATACACAAAAAAGCAATTCCATGGATATAAAACTGAATTAGATATATACTTGAATAACTCACTCTTAAAATACAACTAACCCACAAATAGATATGTTTTATTCACCAAATAATTCCTTTTTAAAAAGGAAATGCTTAATACTATCTTGAATATCGTAAAAATAAATAATCACATTATTCCATTAGTACATCAAAAATAGACTTAGATAACTTATTCTCAATATATAACCAACCTATAAATACACATATTTTATTTATCACAAAAATAAATAATTTTCTTTTTAAGAATGAGAATGCTTAATCTTATTAGGAAAATCCTAAAAATTAATAATCACCATCTAGAGAGGTAATGTTCTTGGTCCATTACTACATCCTAAAAAAATAGTTATCATCATAGAGAAAGTTGATATTCTTAATCCATTATTTAGAATTTGAAATGTTGAGACCTATGAGAAGCGCATGAAAATAAAGGAAAGGACTTAATACTTGAGCATGTTCTAATAGTTGTGATAGCTTTTGTTTATATAATGTTCAATATTTTTAATAGTATTGGACCAATAGTCGCGACTTTAAAGTTGTTAGTATTGATGATGACTACCCATAATTAAATGAAATGTATTCCTTAGATCTAAAAAGAAACAAATCATGTGATACCATATCATCGCACCAATAAAACATGATGGAGATGAAAAAGTATCGGTCTCACTTTCTTTTTAGACCTTTTTGACACCTTGACAAAAAGCATGCTGATATGGCATCATATTCGATGATGTGGCCCTGAAACCTTAGTTATAAGTAGAGGACTTGCCAAATAAACTGCTGTAAAAAAATGTGAGTGATTTGAAAAAATCCACATAAGATTTTGAAAAACGTGAATTTAAGATGCTCAACTACCAGATCCTCTCCCCTATTAAAGAGTTAGAAACACATATCCCTCAATGGAATGGTCTAAAATGTATTTTCTATGAGGTGACAATAATATAGATAGAAGGATAGGTAAAAAGTCTTTACCCACAAATCCATATTCTTTGTCATCAATACATTCTAAATAGAACGAATGTAGAAAGTCATAACTAACCATCTGCCTCTAAATATGGAGACAATTTCTGCGTTGAATTGCACCTAAATTAATCTGGCTAATCATACATAAGGAGGAGCTTCGACAAGAACGTGAGCACAGTTACACACATTACCACTTAATACAAATACAAAAAACCTAACATTTTTTTACTCAAGCCCGATGAATCCCATCAAAATTATTACAAGCAAATCTGATTCCCATATTCTGTACAACAATATATTTGAAAAACCAATCAAATTCCATGGGTTGTGCAACCATGCTAAGAGAGAGCATAAAAATTGTCCGTTACATCCATACCCATCTCTTGAACACCAGAGTGGAATATTGTCAAGGTATTCATCAATGGGCAAACTTCGAACTTCTTGAGTTTATGAACACTTGAAAAAAGAAATAATGCATCGCCCTCTTATGGCGATATTGAGAAGCCATGGTTTTACTTTCTGTTATGAATTGGAGAAGGCGCCGAGGGAGCAACAATTCCTTTTGGCTTGCTAATATAGATTAGATCACCCAACTGTAATTTTTTCTTTATTCTCATGGTTTTCTTTTGTTGGCCTTCCTCAGTAAGAGAGACATGCAAAGGACGAGCCGAACACATTGACGTGCAAATGAGAATAATAATAACAATGGTCACATACGAGAGCATAAACGTTGTACGTCTGCCATTGCCTGCCATTGTTATGATGGTGAAATAATCAATAATAAATATCAAAAGATGTACCTTGTAACTATGTTTAGGAAATGCCCATTGCTATATCCTGACATCTGTAGCAGCCATTGATCTTTATTTAACCACCATCTAAGCTCTCTAATGGTGGCTGTCATGTTTCGCTGAAGAAAGCTGTATAAATAAGTCCTCATATGGTACATAAATGCTTGTAGTTGAGGGAACATCGTTGTGAAGTGTTTCCCACGACATGTTGAAGTAGTCTTCATATGGAACAATTCAAGGCTTTCTAGTTTGTTGACCACACGATAAACGAGATTGAATGATTAAAGATATTATTGAATTTCAAGATATCAGATAATTTTAAATTGTATGTGCTGTAGAATGGGGAAAACAAGTTAAACAATGCATCTACGCTTCTAAATAGGACATTACATCTAAGATTAAGAAATTTAAACTAATTTAAACTACAAATCTACAGAAATTTATCCTATTGCTCTCTAACTCTAAAGATTTCTTTAATCTACTTAGCTCTCAGATTTGTAAGCTAATTAAACTATTAAAATGACACTTAGAGAATGAGAAAATGAACTAATTCTATTATTCCTATGTGATTAAATATGCAAATTCTATTGTAATGGCAGCCATGACTGCAAAGGCTGGATGCTTGATTGCTGCTTGATGAATGCTGGATGAATGCTTGAATGCTTGATTGCTTGGATGCTTGGATGCTTGAAAAACCTGCAGAGTAAGATTGCACAAGTTGGGATCCATTTCCTGTAGCCAAAGAGCTATATTTATAGCTTTCACGGCAGCACATTTGCACAGGGATATAGGACAAGAGGCTGAGATTCAATCTGGAGAATTGAAGGGCATGGGATGAGAAGATGGAGCTGATCATGGAGGATTGTTCCTCCCCATGAAAACACCAGGCAAGATGAGAGGGAGGATTGATGGAAGAAGATTGAGAGGACTTCCTACAAATTTGTCCCCGAAGCTCTTCCCGTGAATGGAAGTTGCATTAATTAAATTTTTGAAGATTTAATTTTATTGGTGAGTGAATAGTGGTAAAATTTATGCATAAATTTAAATATTTTTTAATTTATTTAAATTTAGCAAAAGAGGAATAAATAATTTAATAAATCAACTATAGAGTTTGTTTATTAAATTAAAATAAAAGGAAAATGATAATTAAATAAAAGATTTTAGAATATCTTTATTTAATTAAGAAGAAATGTGATGAGGTAATTTAAATAACACAAATTATGTAATTTGTGTATTTAATTTATGATAGAAGTGTAAAAGAAGTCATAATGATAATAATTAAATAAAACAAGGTTTTTAATTTTGTTTTATTTAGAGACAAATGATGATGAAATAGAAAATTAAAATGAACTTAATAATATAAATAAACCTTTATTTGTTTATTAAGTAGATAATTTAAGATTAATTAATCAAATAAATTAAGTATTTAATTAGTGGATTCTCGGACCATTTTAGGTGTCTACACATTTTGCCTCATTTTGCCGATATTGACAAAAAGTTTTAAAAGCATGCTCAGTTGCCTGAGATGTTGAATTTTTGAAGCTATTAGTGATATATGCCCCTCAGAGGAGATAAATTAGTGAATTTTGAATTTTTTTTTTTTTTATTTTTTTTTAATTTTTCAAAACAAAATTTGAATTTTTATGATGATTTGATGATTTGATGAAGAAACAATTTATCTCTCGACAAAATTGTCCCAAAAATGCCCCTGTTGATAGATAAGAATTAATTCCTCAGAAAATAAATAAATAAAAATCCCCCAAAAATAGCCTATAAATACTCAAAAGGTCATTCTCAAAAGTCATTTGTGCATTTGACTTTGACAATCTTGTGATAGAGACCCTCAGAGTGCTAGAGCTGCAGGATGTCGATCCCATACCACACCCACCGACTCGAGCGTGTGTGTCGTCATCAGCGTCCGACCGACTATGGACCTCCGGTATGTACCCCAAATCTTCCTCGTAATTCACACCCGTTTTGTTTGTCTTTTTGCACTTGTTTTTAATGTTTTAGCATGCGGCGGACACGGTTTAGCGCATCCGTGATCTGTTGTAGCGCGCCATAGTTTTAGCGCGCCAATGAACTTTCGTAGCACATCCAGTCAGTTTTGTAGCGCGTGAAAATTTTTAGCGTGTCTGGTTAATTGTGTAGCACGTCAGTAGGATTTTATAGCGCGCCAGTCTTTTTAGCGCGTTAGGTTGATTTTGTAGCGCTTGGAGGTATAGATTGATGAAAAATTGTGCATTTTGGTTTTCGTCGATTTGTTGGTGATTCCATCTAGTTTAGTTTGATGTTGACTAAATAAATGGTAAAAGATCTCATGATGAGCGAGATCTATTGATTGATAATAATTACCCTCATGATAGGCGAGGAATAATTAAATTTTTCGAAGGATTGAACCCGATTGATAGATGAGGGTTCCTTGATAGATTGATAGTTTGATAGGTAAAGCACAATTTTTGAAAATTTGATGATCTCCTGATGTTTGATATTTTGATTAAAATATTTTGTTTGTATGATAACAGGAGCATTTAGATGTTATCCAGGTGTGAGAGCAGTTCCCCTGGCCCTTTGATATGATACCACGACTTACGCCAGACGAGAGACAGCATATTACCGATTGTGGTTTAGCGACATTATTGGATATGCCCGATATTAGACTTAATATGGGTCTATTGACAGCTTTAGCAGAGCGGTGGCATAGTGACCACAACACCTTTCACCTACCTACTGGCAAGATGACCATGACGCCAGAGGATGTATGGCGTATTCTTCGCATTCCTTTTGTTGGAGAGATTGTAGTGCATGATTCAGAGGAGGTTGGTGGGGTAGAGGCTATGCGGAGAGTCTTTCAGGATCCGCAGATTGCCGGAGTGTGGATTCCATGGATAGATATGTATGAGTCATATGCTCCCATTCCTTCAGTTTTGGCCGGCTTTATTGGTGCATTCCTTTGTCCTGATAAGAGGTCAAAGGGGCTATCTCTTGGATGGGGTCGGGTGTTAGAGGATCTGGTGGCCCATAGGACGAGATATGCTTGGGGCATGTGTATGCTTGCCCAGTTATACCATGATTTACACTGGATTATGTATCTTGGCGGCAACAGTTTATCGGCAGGGGCTACACTTCTTCAGGTATGGGCATGGGAGCATATTGCTGTTACGCGTCCCGTGCCAGTGTTAGCCAGACCAGCGACGAGGCCTTATGTGTTTCGGTATAGAGGCAGGCCTACCCAGCATATGATGGGTAAGCTTGATTATTGGATGCAGATTATTGATGACGTAGAGGCAGTGACCTGGCGTCCCTATTTGGACTGTGATGTCTGGGATGATGATGATATTGAGTTGGGGTTCTTGTTCGATTCGATGTATTTGATCTGGAAGAGCCCCAGGATCCTGGAGCGATTCCTATTTTGTCGTGTCTACAGGTAGTATGGCATTATGCAATGTATGCCATAGGGAGTGGCGCTTTACGGATGGCGACAGATAGATGTCAGTGATTGGGGTCCCAGTTTGCCTTATGGGGCACTTGTTGAGGGTTACCGTGCTCTACAGCTATCAGCATGGGATGTCCGACGGGATATTGTCGAGGAACCTGTTACTCCCGAGTACAGAGAGTACTTGGCTCTACACCCTCCTCCATGTATCACTATTCCGGATGAGCCAGTACCAGCACCAGCACTAGCACCAGCAGCACCAGTAGCAACACCAGCAGGGGTTGTTCAGGTTGGTCAGAGATGGGGGAGAGATGATGACAGTGAGAGCAGCGAGGAGAGCAGTGACGGTAGCAGTGATGATGATGGTGGAGATGGGGGGAGACCGACCAGAGCAGGTACTTCAGAGCCATCTTCTAGTGCACCTCGTAAGAGGCAGGCTGTTGCTTCCTCGTCGACAGATCCATAAGAGGTCGCAGGCTTATAGGTGCAGGTGCAGACTTTGTAGGGACAACTAACACAGGTGCAAAGATTACTAGCATAAACGCAGGCTCAGATGTAGGCACAGCTAGCTACTGCATAGATGCAGATTACATCTCTGATTGGTGAGAGAGATGAGGCCTTACAGGTAGCAGCAACAGCACAGGCTCAGTTGACAGGTGTACAAGCACAGTTGACTATTGCCTAGGCACAGATCACAGCCTTGACTACTGAGCGAGACACTATCAGACAGGCAGCAGAGACTGCACAGGCTATGGCAGAGAGACTGCAGAGAGTGGCGGATGGGACATCTGTGGCAGATTATATGAGAGAGGCTATGCGAACAGGCGCCGAGATTGAGTTCTACAGGAGCCGCTATCATGAGTTTTGTCCCGCAGAGCAGAGAGTCAGTTATGCCCAGTCTTGTTCAGGGAGGACTCGTTCAAGGACAGTGAGTAGAGGCATGACACAGCCTCTTCCAAGAGATCCGAGAGATCCTGGTACATCTGGTGGTGGTCCTGATACTGGTGTGAGACCTACTCCTTCTGGTGCGAGTACCACTTGATATCAGTTGTGTACCTTTTGAGAGATATATACAGCCCTTTTTGATATGATGTTATTTTCATTCTTTTCAGATTTCATTGTATACTTGACATTTGATGAGATATATAAGTGCAGCGGTTCGATTGATCTATGATATATTCCACATGATTTATGTGATGGATGCATTTGATTTTATGATGTTTCTAAATGTGATGGATGCATTAATGATGTTTATGTTTTATGATGATTTATTTTAGTAGCTTGTATGGATGCATTAATGATGATGTGATATGATATTGATGATGTATTTCCTTTCCTAATGAGATGCAACGTATGATAAATAAAATGTGGTGTTAATGAATGATGTATGGATATTGGATATATGATGTATAAAATGAGATGTAAATGAAATGATGCATGTAATGACATGATAGATGTGAATAAAATGTGAATGAATGATAAATGTTAATGAATGATGAGATGAAAATGTAATGATGTACGAATAAAATGTAATGAAATGATATATATAAATGAATGCTGAGATGAAAATGTAATGATGTACGAATAATATGTAATGAAATGATATATATAAATGAATGATGTATGGATGAAAATGTAATGTAAATGAGTGGTGTAATGTAAACGAATGAAATGTAAATGATGTATGAATGAGATATAAATGATTGAGGTGCGTTTATGAGATGTTATGTGATAGATAAAATGATATGTGATATATGATATATAAAATGAAATGTAATGAATGATGTAAATGAAATGAGATATTAATGAAATGTGAACGGATAATATGTAATGAAATGATATATATAAATGAATGATGTATGGATGAAAATGTAATGTAAATGAGTGGTGTAATGTAAACGAATGAAATGTAAATGATGTATGAATGAGATATAAATGATTGAGGTGCGTTTATGAGATGTTATGTGATAGATAAAATGATATGTGATATATGATATATAAAATGAAATGTAATGAATGATGTAAATGAAATGAGATATTAATGAAATGTGAACGGATAAAATGTAATGAAATGATATATAAAATGAAATGTGAATGAAATGATATATGGATGAGATGTAATGAAAATGTATGATGAAAATATAAATGAATGATGATTTTGCAACTACATGAAAATGACAATGTGATGAGATGTAACATAACGTGTATATGATGCCACGAAATGAGATGTTTATTGTGAAATTTAGGATGAGATGAAGAAATGATTCTATATGCATGTCATTATGAAAATCGCATGTGTCAAGTATACTCAATCTGTAATAAGAAAAAGATAACATTTTTTGCAAATGAATCTTTGGAATTTGTGCAACCAATACTCTGCAGGTGTATTATTATGAATGCGATCTATTTTTACCATGCAAACCTATTTTATTAATGCAAACCTAAGTGTCATTTCAATAATCTACTTATTTTGCTTTGTATCATCATTGAGCTTTTAAAATGTTGAAAGCGAATACAAGCATCAATGATATGAGATAGACCAATGATGACCTGAGTATTTCTTTCATGATATTTGATATTGCAAGCTAACACAAGCATCAAGGTATGAGATAGACCAATGATGACCTGAGCATTTCTTGCATAAACAGACAAGAATTTATCATTTTCTTAAGTGAATCGGAATGTCATCCATGATACTTGGTAGAGCACTTCCTGCGATAATTCACAAAATAATAATGACTAACTCACAAACAGCAAACAAAGAAAAGGTATCATTCTCCTTCCTTGCTTCTCTAGTTCAATACATCATCGAGTAGCTCCAAAGAAATGATACCACAAATCAAATTCTACCTAATGTATTTTCAAATCATTATTCAGATTAGATCATCAGTGTTGAAATGTGTGTGTGGATGTTTGCATGATATTCTCAGACGTTTGACTAAATGATGTAACCTAAAAACCTATCCTAGGGGTCTTGGGGACTAATCAAAGATTAGTCTTGCCTACGTTATACATGCAGAGACCACGTAGTTCGACTGACACAGACTCCATTTTCTGACTGATGTAGACTCTATTTTTTGTGTTTTCGATTTTATGAATGTTTTCGCATGGATTTTCTGATTTTTTTGATGTTTTGGATTTTGATGGATTTTTCGATGTTTTTGGATTTTGATTTTCTGATGTTTTGGATTTTGATGGATTTTTCGATGTTTTTGGATTTTGATTTTCTGATGTTTTGGATTTTGATGGATTTTCCAATGTTTTTGGATTTTGATTTTCTGATGTTTTTGGATTTTTTCAAATATCGTCACTTGATGTTGTTATGTTTGACTGCCTTTCCATTTAAGCTGAAAGTCCATTGTACCAAATAACACTAGGATGTTGCCCCCAAGCTAGGGTAAAACATGATATCCTTGTCATGACATGGATAGTGGTAATGATTATCCCAAATGATAGATGGAAACGATATGAAAGGAAACAATCGTAACAACACTGTACCCAATAGATAGAGGAGTTTGGTGAAAATCACAAGTAACGCCTGTTTGCCAGGTTTTCATCACTTGTTTTTATTGTGTCCTCTTTCTTTTTCTTTTGTATTTTTATTTTTATATATTTTTTTGTTTTTCTTTCTTTTCTGTCATCATGACGCCTGTTTGCCAGGTTTTCATCAAGACAACTTTATTGACCGTGCACTATATATCCTCAAGTGTAGAATCGCCTGAGATGAATGCTATTCATGGGCTCCTCCAACATGTCTCCTTCTGGTGTAGATAGCCGGTATGCTCCTGATCCATAGACTGATATGATAACATAAGGCCCTATCCAGTTAGGTTCAAACTTTCCCTTCTTTTCTCTGTCTGCTTGATTTCTAGGGTTTTCCCATAGGACCAAGTCTCCGATCTGGAAGACTCTAGGCTTAACCCTCTGATTATAGTTCCTAGACATCCTTTGTTGATAGGCTGTCAAATGATTGACAGCTTGTTGTCGGCGTTCATCAAGTAGCTCTAATTCTTGAAGTCTAGAGATCCTATAATCTTCATCTGAAATGAGTCCCTTTAGTGAAACTCGAAGGGATGGAATTTCTACCTCAATAGGTAATATTGCTTCTAATCCATAGACAAGAGCATATGGTGTGGCTCCTGTTGGTGTTCTGATGCTAGTCCTATAAGCCCAAAGAGCAGGGTTAAGCTGAACGTGCCAATCACGCCCTACCTCATTCACAGTTTTCTTGAGAATCTTTAGGATTGTTTTGTTGGAAGCTTCTGCCTGTCCATTACCTTGAGGGTAATACGGGGTTGAAAAGCGATGTTGGATGTGAAAATTTTCACCACGGTTCTTGGATGTCTTAGGTCTTGAAGGCACGCCATTATACTGTGATGATTAATTTCCGGGGTATCCCATATCTACAAATGAGATAATTAGAAGTATGAAAGATGATATTTGCTTCGATTGATTGTGGTTAAAGGAGACTGCCTCCACCCATTTTGTAAAATATTTCATTGCTGTAATAATGAACTTGTGTCCATTAGATGAAGATGGGTTAATTTTCCCTACAGGAGTCTAATCCCCGACAAAAGGCCGTAGCCAGTTGTGAATGGATGGAGCTCCTATGCATTGCATGTATAAGATGCATGAATGGCATTTTGGACATCTCTTGACAAAATTATAAGATTCTTGCTCCATGTGTGGCCAGTAATACCCCAAACGAAGGAGTTTCTTGGCTAAAGATAATCCACTTGAATGTGTACCACAAATTCCTTCATGGACCTCATGTAAAGCGGAAGTGGATTCGTTATGTTCTAAACAACGCAAAAGAGTACCATCTAGGCCTCGACGGTAAAGGGTGTCAGCAATAATGGTATGTTTGGCAGATTGGTGTATGAAGTTACGCTTTTGGTTGCGGGAAAGATCTGGTGGTAAGATATTATCTTTTAGGTAAGTATAAATGTCTCCATAAATGGAAGATTGGGTACTATCCAAAAGGCTTATGGTTTGGGATTTGGGATTTGTGTATGCAGGATTTGACACTTGTTCCACAATAAATCGATAATGATCTTGCATTTCAGGCATTTGTAGAAGAGATGCTATTATGGCCATGGCATCTGCTGCTTTGTTCTCTGATCTTGGTATCTGCTCAAATTTGATTTCTATGAAGTACTTTCTTAGATCATCTACCAGTATCTTATATAAAATCAGTGTGTCATCCTTTGTTTGGTAATCATTGTTGACTTGATAGATGATTAACTGGGATTCTCCATACACCTGTAGTTCTGTGATTTTCCAGTCAATAGCCACTTTAATTCCAAGGATCAAAGCTTCATATTCTGCCACATTGTTAGTGCAATGGAAGGTAAGCCTGTAAGATCATGGAATTGTGTGCCCAAGAGGTGTGACAAATAAAATTCTATTTTGATCCATGTTGTGTGTAGGATCCATCGAGAAATCAGAGTTGCCATGGTTGTGTTATGTGAATTTTGAGGATATTTGTATCGCGGAAATTCATGGTCATGGATGATAGTGTCCGGATAATGGAGCTTACGCTAATTGAGTCAGTGATGACTTACTTGTCCTTTGATAGCTTCGCCTTTTAACATCTTGAATGTCAAACTCAGCGAGGAGCATGACCCTTTTGCAAACCTTCCTGTTAAAAGAAATTTTGCTTTGCTTTCGGTAAATACTTGAGGGATCGAATTTTTGCTTGAGGAAAGCGATAGTGTGGTGAGCATATAGTGTCGCAATTTTGTGTTGAAAATACTACTGCTAAGCATGATTTTTCAAAGAAGGTGTAGTTTACTTCATGTCCATTGAGTGTCTTGCTGATATAGTATATTTCTTGTTCCTTCCCTTCTCTATCTTCTTGTGCTAGCAAGGCTCCTAAAGAGATATCTGTTGTTGCAATATATAGCAATAATGGCTTGTCTTCACTGGGTGGCACCAAGATTGGTGGTGTCATCAAATAATGCTTGATTTGATTGAAAGTACTCTCACATTGTTCATCCCATTTAAAAGACACATTTTTATGCAAAAGATGGTTGAATGGATGACACCGATCTGCTAGTTGAGAGATGAATCTTCTGATGGACTGTAGTTGGCCTTGCAGAGATCTTAGTGTACTGATATTCTTAGGAGGTGGAATTTCCATAATGGCTTTAACTTTTGTTGGATCTACTTCAATTCCTTTTGTAGAAACTATGTATCCAAGGAGTTTTGCTGATGTTACTCCAAAGGCACATTTCTTGGGATTTAATCTGACTTTAAATTTCTCCAATTTGTCAAATATTTTTCCTAGTATCTCAAGATGTCCTTCTCTGGTGTAATATTTGGCTAAGATGTCGTCCACATAGTCTTCCATGAAGGTGTGCATCATGTCATGGAAGATTGTTGTCATAGCTCGCTGGTATGTAGCTCCTGCATTTTTTAACCAGGCATGGCGTTCGACAAAGGGTTGCCCCATTGACATACTAGAAATTACTGTCTTTTCTTGGTCTTCAGGAGCTATCTTAATTTGATTGTATCCTGAAAATCCATCCATGAGAGATAGCATTTTATGGCCGGCTGTGAGATCTACAATCATGTCTATGTTTGGCAAAGGAAAATCATCTATTGGACATGCTTTATTTAAATCCCTGAAATCAGTACATATTCTAATGGTGTGATCTGGATTTGAAATAGGTACAATGTTGGATATCCATTCTGCATAATCAATAGACCTAATAAATCCAGCATCTAGTAGTTTCTTCAAATCATTTTTTACTAATAATGCAACATGTGGATGCATTTTTCTCAGCTTTTTTTTACTGGTTTTGTGCCAGCTGGTAATGATAAGTGATGCATAATGAGATCTGTGTCTAAGCCTGGCATGTCAGAGTATGACCAAACAAAATTGATGCATCTTTCTTCAAATAATTTGATGAAATCTCATTTTTCTGTATCTGTCAAGGATGCTGCCAGGTGGAGTATTCTTGCTTTCTCTGCTGTGCCAATATCAATAGACTGTGTGGGTTCTATCAACACTGATGATCTTTCATGGTAATGTTGTGGGAGGATGTCAAGCCTTTCATCCTTTGGTGCCTCAATGAGGTTTTCACCATTGGATGCATTCTTTGTTTTTACTATTTTAGGATCAAATACTGCCATAGAATGGTTTTCACCATTAGATCCATTTTATACTTCCATATTTTTTCAACTGAAAGGCTTGGCACCCTCCTGCCTAAAAGCATCATTAAAAGAAGTATTGTTAGAACAAGTATCAGATTCCTCACAGCAAAGGTAGTTAATAATAGCGGAGTCATTGTCAAAAACAAGGAGATTGATGGGGTGTTGGGGTTCCCATTTGATAAGCTCGGGATGTAGTAAAGGCAACGAATCATCAGACGGGTTGAGGTCAGCGATTGTGAAAGCTCGAACAAAAATGTCATCTAGGTTGTTAATGGTAATGTCGAGGCCTACGAAGGTATTTTCTTCCACATCATTTATCTCAATCGATGTCTATTCATCTTCACTTGAGTCATCGAAATTTTGTGTTTCAAAGACAATAGGATTAAAACTCAAGCTTTGACCCTCCTCATGTTTG
>VDFB02085110.1:0-38656 GCA_007258455.2 Sequoia sempervirens | reverse complement strand
ATTATGATAAGCAACAACTAATAGCATTATTTGGTTCATCTAGTTCATCGCCAGCAAAATAGATCCGTCGCCAAGGCACGTGGCAGCCTTTCACTACCCACATGAACCTTTCTCCCATTGCTACTGAGGATTTGTGAAAATGCAACACATGTCGAATGGGATGAGAACCTTATCACAAGGAGGAACGCATCATCCGGGCGAAAAAGACATGGCACATTTCTCTGTCAGTCAAGAATTGCTACTTCATTCCCTGCAGGTTAAAGATTTTATAACGGTTGACACATAGCAAGAGTCCACTCTAGCTAGGCAACCATGTGGGCCCATAACACTTTTAGGAATGCGCGGGCTTCGCGGGCGATATCTTGCAGCCCGACGAATCATGAAACAAGAAAAAAGAGTCCCAGAGGTCGGACACATGGAAGTACAAATGTTTCCTAAGATCCAAAGGAATGTCGGAGTACTCCAAAGCTATGAAGAATAGATGCGAAATAGCAAGATCAAAATTTTGAGAAAATCCAAGAAACTCTAGATGGATAGGCTGCATACAATAAATAATAAAAGATAAACCCTAAGAGAGTCGCCAAATATTTACACACCCCAAAAACTTGTTCCTATTTTAAGGATCTCTGCTAGAGGAGCTCCATTGTCACCTATCATCTTCTATCTAAGGGAAGCCCTATAACTAGTGTTTGAAAAGACATGTGTCAATGTTCACATTTTCTTGCACAATTGTATCCTCCCTAGGAGGAGAGCATTTAGGGGAACTACAAACTAGATGTTCATGATATATTCATAGGTTGGTTCTTCTAAAATTTCTTAATCATAAGTAAAGGAGTTATCATGGGTTTGATTTTCATATTCAATAGGGTTTTCACTAGGGGAAGGGAGACAAATAAGATTCTCATGACTTTCATTGATTAGATCTTCTAACATCAAAGTATCTTCTTCACAACTAGGAGAGATACTAGGAGAAGAACAAATGTGATTGTCATGTTTATCTATGATTTCATCCTCTTTCACTAAGACATTATCACAAGAAAGGGATGAATGGAGACTGGGTAAGGTGATTTTTAGAAATGTGTCTATGATCTCATTCTCTTATTGCCATAATATCTTCACAGGTGAAAGGAAGAGAAGGGAAAGAAGACTTTCATGATTCTCAGTGCTTCTTTTTTGTCAACAAGATGCCTTCATCACGGAAATAGGAGGTATTGAGAGAGGGAAAAATATGATAAAATCATTTTTATCCATGCTTGTATCCTCTTTTTATCACATCATTCCCACAAATGGGAGATATAGGGAGGGGTATAGGTTTAACATAGTGTCAAAATCTTCACTCTCTTGCACTAAGAGAATCTCATAGCTAAAAAATGTATTGAATGAATGACTAACCTGCTTAGTGAGTAACTTTTTCTTTGTAAACATGGATAAGATAGATACTAGTAACATTTTGTAAAAAGAAATCTATGCAAAAATAGAAAGACTTAAAATGAAATATAAAGACCTAGAATGAAATGTGTAAATCCAATTTTCAAATTTCAAATAAGGTAATTTACTGATCACACTATGCAACAACCTGAAAAGTAAGAGAATGTTCTATTGAGTTGTGAATTAAGCAATGCGTAGAATGAACCTAATTGAGCTAAGATCTAATGAGATGCATGTAATAAAAACTTAGCCAACTGAAATAGATAACTAATGGCAGTAAACATAAGTGTAGAAATAAGGTTTCCAATGCTATAAAGGCAGTTTTAGGGCTAATATGGGACTAATTTTCCCATACGGGCGTATGAGTCCCAGTTAGGGTATTTTAGGGGTTCAAATGTTGAAAAATACACAACACAAAAATCCCACAAAGTAGGAAAAATAACTTGTACTAGGACTAAATCGTCCAGAGGGGCATATGAGTCCCAGATTAGGGTTTTTGCACAATTTTAAGCAAATTTGTGAAGTTATGTTTTCTAGTTGGATGATGTTTAGACTAAGTGCAAATGTATTTTTAGATGAAATTCAATGATGCAAGATGCAAAAATGCAACCTATATGCACTTTCACTAATGCAAGATTTAAAAACCCTAGATGTGAATTAACTAATGCAAAATCCTAATGCAAAGTTAATGCAAGCTAGATCTAGGATTATGATGCACTCTAAATCAAAAAAGGGGTGTTCACATCAGGTTCACCAAAATGTAGCAACAAAAATAGTATGTCCCACCTTTGAGGAATAAAGCACAAGGTAGGTTCCTATTTCACACTTGTTACACTCAAGGAAACCTTAGATATCTCAATCCGAAGATAGAAAGGGGAAAAGAGATCTTGCAATAAGGTATCCTAGGGTTTGATTAGAGATGATAAGAGGGTTCACCACCAAGCTAGGGCTTGGAAAGATAAGAATGTGAATGATATGAAAAGTACCATGCAAAACCTAACTAAGTGACCTAGGAAATGAAGCTGAAAAGAAGAATAAAAGACTAAGAATGAACAGAGGTGCACCTGGAAGAAGGATGAGGTTAGAATAGCTCCAAAAGCCATGAAATATTGTTGTTTAATGCCCACTGGGACTCATAAGCCAATTGTGGCATATGGGTCCTAGGTCAGTCTTGAAGAGCTAAAAATTTGGAATTTGGAGTTGCAGACTAAGAGGAACAAAACCTAGAAACCATTCCTTGAAACCCTAACTAGTACTCATATGCCCAGACTATCGTGAAGTGTCCCATTTTATTGCAAAGTGTCCTAGGAGTAGAATCTTAAACTGAAACTTTGCAATCCTCTAGAGATGAATCAAATAAGCACTTTCCCACTAATTTCATACAAATTGGATGGATATTTTCCCTAGATCTAAGTTTTTGTGAGTCTTGACAACTTTTCATGACAACTTTGACAACATTTGCAACTTTGTCATTTTGGTACTTTTGAAGGCTTCAAATCCACTTTTCTTCAATCTATAAACTTGCAATCACACATTAAAGAGAGGAAAACTTGTTGATTGTTAGGAAAAAGGTTTTTCCTTAGTCAAACCCCTTTTAGGTAATTAAACTAGATGATGAGACAATAAGGATATGAAACATGCAACATGGAACATGAAACATGCATAATGATACCTTGAATAATGTCTTGTAAATCTGCAATCTAACATGTAGTGGCCATGAAGAATGTAGATCTAGATCTTGAAATTAGTGTAGAGGAATGCTTAGTCTTGGATCTTGAATGCTACATTAAAATACTAGCTCAACAACATGCTTGATGCTTGATAACCTTGACATGATAATAGATATTGAATTGTTGCAACAAATGATGAAAACATTTTCCCTTGTATGCCTTAGAAGTGATCTTGAATGCTTTCTTGACACTCTTATGAAGTATTGTAGTCATAAAATTTCTATTAGGAATGCTCTCTTGAAAGTCTTAGGTGAAAATGGGTGAAATAATCTTGTTTTTATACTTGTTTATGCTAAATTTCCTGAAATTACAATACTACAAGCCAACATCAAATCTAAGAGGATAAAATCCCACCAATAATTTGAATTAAATTTGATTTTGGGCCACACAAGACTCATAAACCAAAAGTGGCATATGATTCCCATTAGGCTTAAATATAGGAGACATTTTTTGAAAATGCTTAGAATGATGCAAAATCAAGATCAAAGCCCTGAAACCTAGATGGGACTCATATGCCCAAGATGGCATATGAGTTTTAGATCACTAAATTTGGGCCACACAACCTAAAAAAACTTGAATTATGATTAGATGTTGGTTTATGTTGGGATTATCCTCCAAAAAATACATTAAATAAGGCTTGTGGATGCAAAATAAGGCTAGATAAGGCATAAAGAAGTCCAATTACTTAATTACACCCTAGATTAGTGTTAAAGTGTTAGGATACACTTTACAACACCATAAATAAGGCACCATTAAGTTCATTTAGTTTAGAAAGGTCCTAATCTTAATGTGAAGGTGCAAATAAATACACTTTACAACATTAAATTAAGGCAAAATTAGGTCTATTTAGCTTAAAAGAGCCCTAAATCCAATGTGAAAGTAGAAAATACATTATAACATTAGATCAAGGTGACATTAGGTCCATTTTAATGTTAATCATTCCCAAATTAAGTGAGAAATTTTACCACCTCCAAGAAGGGCATACAATTTATGTCACTAAATGATTATATAGAGTATATTTAATTATTTTAAGTAAGATTTATTTTTTTTAATTAAATTTAAAACTAATATTATATAGATTATTTTAATTATATAACTATATAATTTTAGGGTTAGAACATATATAAAACATAATTTTAACTTGAAACGACAGAAAATAGGTTCACCAATAGCAATGAAGGGAAATAGGGTTATGATGGACCTATGTTCCTCTATTTCATTGGGAAATGAGATCTACACAAAGAATTGGCTTACAACCCTTGGGTGAGTCAACTCAAGGTGTGAATCTATAGATTTCCTTAAGACTAAAGGATGGGAGTCAAGGCCAAACAACACTTTAGGGAGAAAATCTAAAAATAGTAAACTAACTCCAAAATGAAATTCAACACTTGAAACAACAAGACTAAGCTCAATATTGATAAAACCTACAATCAAATTGCAAATCAGAGAAGGGCATATGTGAGTGTACCTTTCACCAAAAGTGAGTTTCCAAAGGCTGACTAGGACTCATTCACCCAGGGGTAAATGGGTCCACTATTTGGATTTTTCTACAACTCTTAGGAGCCTCTAATGCAAATTTGAATCTTCCAATTTGTCCAAGTGGTAGTGTCAGAATGTTAGAAATAAATTATATAGATGAGTTTTCATGACATGACAACTTTTGCAACTTTGTCAACTTCTTCAAATTTTCTCTTCAAGAGATCTTCAAGATTTCTTCCACCTAGATCTAAAAAACACAACATGAAGGGGAAAATTGTTTGTTTTTGGTGAGTGGGGGTTTTCCTTGGTGAAACACCATTTGTATAATCAAACCTTGAAATAAAATGAAACATGAAAGAGGGAATGAAGAATGAACAAAGCAATGTTACCACTCAACAAACCCTTGAATAAACCTTGGAATATAGATCTACAACTTGCATGAAATGGCTTCAATGGGTGTGGATCTTGACCTTTAAATCTTTCTTGAAATAGTGCTATGAATGATTGATTGGATCATGAAACCTACATCACCATATTAGCTCCAAAAATGTGCATGATGCAAGAACACTTTGACATGATAATTGGATTTTGGATGCTACAATAAAGCTCTAATAAATCTTCTCTCAAATGTCTTTGGTCACCACTTTAGCTCTTGTAATTGAACACTTGAAAATCTAGCTTGAAAACTTTAGGTGAAACATAATGAAATAACCTTATATTTATAGATATGTATCCTCAATTTCTCAAAATCCAAATATCACAAGCTAACATTGAATTGCATATTTGAATATGTTAAAATACCACCAAAAACATAATTTAAATTTAGGTCCTAACGTCTAGGGAGGACCCATTTTCCCATGGGCGAACGGGTCCTAGGTCCATAAACCTAGGACACACATTGCTCAATGAGAAGTGTTATGTTAAGGCATTAATGAATGTTAGGTTTCCTCTTCAGAAAATGTAATTAAATAGGCTTGGTAAATGAATTAAAGGGCCAATTAAGGAAAAATTAAACTCAACTAATTAAAGAAGCCCTAAATAAGTGTTAAATGTTAAATAAATACATTTTACAACACTAAATTAAGGCACAATTAAGTCTAAATTAACTTGGTGCACCCAAACAAGTGAGAAAATGTAAAGGGATACAATTTTTTGTAACTACATAGCTTATTAATTATTATTTTTAAATATAAAATATTTATAACATAACTAGAAGTTAACTATATTATAACCCTAATCTTGATTAATAATTATTTTAATTAATGATATTTCTATCACGATTCAATGCTTCACCATTATGAGAATCACCTAGATGCAATGAGTGCTAATTGAACCATTCAATATCATGAGATATGGGTTCTTGTGAACCACTACTCATGAGACATGGGTTAATGAGTTTGACTCAATAAACTACATGGTTGAAACCCAATAGCAATATATAATTTGAAAAGCTATGGAAAATACCTCCTACTTACCAATTGATGAGCTAAAGGGGTTGTATAATGAATGGTTCATCAGGCACTTGACACATGTTGAGTTCTTGTAAAATGGGGTTGCAAATTAAGTGGGCTTAACCTTAGGGAAAACTTCATTATTAAGCATGCTTGATTTGAAGTAGTACTAGGATAGGTGACCTCTTGGGAAGGCCTAATGTTTCACCTCTGTGAGCATCACCAAGATGCAATGAGTGCTAAGTGGACTATTTATTATCATGAGAGATGGGTTCTTGTGAACCACTACCCATGAAACATGGGTCAATGAGTTTGACTCAAAAAACTACATGGTTGAATCTTGATAGCAATATTAGAATTTTACACGTAGAAAATACCTCCTACTTATCAACTAATGAGCTAATGTGGCTCTACAATGAATGGTTCATAAGGAACAAAACTTGCTAAAGGTTTTACAAATGGGGCAACAAGCTAAGTGGACTTAACCTTGGGGAGAACTAAATGGTTAAGTGTGCTTGAGTTTGAGTAGTACTGGGATGGGTGACCTCCTAGGAAGGCCCAATGCTTCACCTTTGTGAGCATCACATAGATGCAATGAGTTCTAAGTGGACCATTCATTATCATGGGAGATGGGTTCTTATGAACCACTACTCATGAAACATTGGTTAATGTGTTTACTCAAAAATCTACATGATTGAATCTTGATAGCAATATCATAATTTTACATGTTGTGGAAAATACCTCGTACTTACCCTTTGATGAGCTAAAGGGGATCTATAATGAATGGTTCATAAGGAACAACACATGCTAAAGGTTTTTCAAATGGGGTTGCAAGCTACATGGGATTAACCTTGTGGATAACTTCATGGTTAATTGTGCTTGATTTGGAGTAGTACTAGGATGGGTGACCTCTCGAGAAGGCCCAATAACTCATCTCTATGATAATCACCTAGATGCAATTAGTGCTAAGTGAACCATTCATTATCATGAGAGATGGGTTCTTGTGAACCACTACTCATGACACATGCGTCAATGAGTTTGACATAAAAAAATTCACAGTTGAATATTGATAGTGATATCATTATTTGACACACTATGAAAAATACCTCCTACTTACCATTGATGAGCTAAAGAGGCTCTATAATGAATAGTTCATAAGAAACAACAACTATTGAAGGTTTTGGAAATGGGGTTACAAATAAATTGGGCTTAACCTTAGGGAGAACTCCATGGTTAAATGTGTTAGATTTGGAGTAGTACTACGATGGGTGACCTCTCGAGAAGGCCCAATGCTTCACCTATATGAGCATCACCTAGATACAATGAGTACTAAGTGGACCATTCATTATTATGAGAGATGGGTTCTTGTGAAACACTACTCATTACACATGTGTTAGTGTGTTTTGACTCAAAAAACTACATGGTTGAATCTTGATAGCAATATTACAATTTGACACTCTATGAAAAATGTCTCCTACTTATCAATTGATGAGCTGAAGGGGAAATATAATGAATGGTTCATAAGGCACAAAATATTTTGAATATTTTACAAATGGGGCTGCAAGATAAGTGGACTTAACCTTGGAGAAAATTCCATGGTTAAACATGCTTGAGTTGGAGTAGTACTAGGATGGGAAACCCCTCAAGAAGGCCTAATGCTTCACCTCTATGAGCATCACCTAGATGCAATGAGTGCTAAATAGACCATTCATTTAATCATGAGAGATAGGTTCTTGTGAGCCACTACTCATGACACGTGGTTCAATGAGTTTGAATCGAAAAACTACACGGTTGAATCTTGATAGTAATATCATAACAAATATGGCAGTGTCTTCATCTCTAGGTGCATCTTGCACCTCCCCGAATTGTTTGGCCATGCGATTTGGCTTGTATCACTCAATCATAATATGCTCATGAACCTTCATATATCATATCTATCTAGCATAGAATAGCTATTGGTGGTCATCATACTAGGCTAGCATCTATAGCCATGGTTTCCATCTAAACACTATCATATCATCAATGACACATCACCAATAAGGGATCCCCAATGGGAATTTATGCTACAATGTGATGGATCTCCTATATCTAAACATAACTGGCTCATCTGGATCCACATCTGCTATATACTCCCATGCCGAGATGTGTAGCAAAGTAACCCCTACTCAAATACCTCTACCTTGGTAGTATACAAACTGGTGCATGTTGTGGTAAAGTGAGGTCAGCATAACTGAGCCCCACATAAAGAGTGTACTATAAATCATCTTATGCCATGTGAGTCCCTGGTGTGCCCAACCAGGACTAAATCCTTTTTCGCACTAATTTGGGGCAACAATCCTAGAAATCAATGTTGCCACTATTAATCTGAATATTGGTGAGTGCCCTCAGTACATCTCTAGGTCAATCTATGAGCTCAGGAGGATGACATCCTCCTTCCATAGAACCTCATGGAATGCATCATAAGCCACGTTAGTATCATAGATCACTCAATATCTGTTGATAGGGAGTCACAGTATCCTCCACATGTCCTCCAATGTCACTATGGCCTTGCCATTAGGTAAGTTCAGAAAGGACGATGTCTCCCTATGTCATCACTCACACAATGTTGTCATGATGGCCATATGTGTCCTAACCTCAAGCATATATGTGATAAACCAGAGCTTGATCTCCCTAAGGTGCCTCTATCGAATCTTGTTTGAATCATCTAACGCTGCAAGTAGCCTGAGTTGATGCTTGTTGATAGGGAGTGGGGTTGGAGGAACCAATCACCAGTTCCTGCTCTAGGTCTTTCCTTATAAGACCTCCTTGGTGCTTGGCTCCACCAAATCTAACCTATAGGCCCATACTCATGACTAGATGCCCCTAGTTTGTTAGACCAACCCCTCTCCTATCAACATGCTTCTCTTCTACTAACCAACCTTGGTGCTGCCTCATGTTCTCTCCTTTGGCCCTTAATCTACCCTAAAGGCCAAATAACCTAAAGATTCTTTTAGGTTATTCCAGGGGGTTTGAAAGGGTTACAAATACTTTAAAACATCTCATCTTTTACTCTTTAGGGACCTCCTAACTCCACTTAACCATCGCTTACACCAAACCCTATTTTTGGGGTACTAGCCAAAAGCCCAATTGGGCCTCTGAATAGGAATAAAATGAAATTTCCTTTAAACCCAATGTAAGACTTAGGTTCTTTGTTAAGAATTGGTGTTTCTTACACCTACACCTCCAATATTTTTAGGGTATCAACCTGCTCAGGCCATACACCGTCCATGCACCAAAATGGTCAAAGAACCCTAGGGTTTCTAAACTTTCCAAGCTATTTTCAAACTATCAGAAAAATCTCCTATCAAATGAATTGATAAAGTCTCTTCCTAATCACCATTCATAGTTAGGACCTTCCCCTAAATTCACAATAAATAATTTCTCAAATATTTCTTTTCCCGTACAAGTTATGCAACTTTTTCTCCAAGTCTGCCCTAACCGGACCTACACTGGCTCACCTAGGGCAAAGCTTTTCTTGCAACTCTTGCACTACCACAAACTCTACTAACTACCATATTTACAAGGATGGAGCCTAGACACTATTCCCAAGAGGCCGTACAATTTTTACATTGGGAAGGTGCTCTAGGACTCCATTATTTCAAAACTGCTTGTTACAGGCTTGAAAATGACAGTGAACTAACTATTTATAAATGACAAAAGAAAAAGATTCACAAAGATAGAAAGATCACACACAAAGCCTGCACAATATTAATACTACATCCTACAAACAAAAGAACAAGAAATCTACTCCATTAATGCTCAATATCAAAGCAAAACACAGGAAACTGTCACTCCAAACGCTGTTTCCTTCAGATTTACAAAATGTCACCATAACAAAAATGCCTCCAACCCTATCATATGGTTGAAGCATGCCTTAAATATGCCTTCAAAGTATCTTAGAAGCTTGGGTTGAGCCTTAGGATGACTTAAAAGTGAGTGTTATAAAACACACTGTGTATTCTAACACCTTGCCAACTTTTGACAACTTAACACAATGATGTTGTAAAGCTATTGAACACTTGTCACCTTCTTTCCCAAAGTTCAAAAAAACCCTAAGCACCTAAAAAAATGGTCAACATGACCTTATGATAGCACAAAAAAAATAAGAACTTCAACAAAACTCCAACAATAGTCCTTTCCTAGGTGCTCCTGCACCATTCTCCCCCTCTCAGCACAAACAACTAAGGATTGGAAGGAGGGATCAATGTTAGTTCAATGCCAAGTTTCTTGAACTGATCTACTTGTACCCATGTAGCTTCTGATTCAGGCTTGTTCTTCCATTTGATAAGATGCTCCATGTACACCTTGTTCCTTGTAGACTTGTGCACTCTTGACTCCAAGATCTTCTTTGCTTGTAGCTTGTCTTGATGAGGGGAGGGTACATTACTGATGTCCTTAAGAACTTCCTAACTATTCTGATCCACATCTTTGATTGATCCCATATACTTGATCAAGTCAGCTACATTGAACACTGGAGAGATGCCCAAATCTGATGGTAACTCCACCTTGTATACATTCTCGCCATATTTGGCCAATACCTTGTATGGACCCACTCTTTTCATTTGTAACTTGATTGACATTCCCTTTTTCAATTTATATTTGTTAAGGCGAACCATAACATAGTCCCCAACTGCAAATTGTACATCCTTCCTTGACAAATAAACTTTCTCCTTCAACTTTTGGGTTGCTGCTATGATTGTTTTCTTGACCTGCTCTTGAATCTCTTTCATGGTCTAAGTGAAGTCTTCTGCATGTCCACTCCTATTCTCCATAGATCCAAGGTCTCTTAGTTCACAAATGCCTCTTGGGTGTATCCCATACACAACCTCAAAAGGACTCTTCCCTGTAGTTCTATTGACACTGCCATTGTAAGCATATTCAGCTTGGGAGATAACCATATCCCATGTCTGTCCATATTCCTTGGTTAGACACCTTAAAAGATTTCCCAACACTCTGTTAACCACCTCTATTTGACCATCGGTCTGAGGATGGTAAGCTGATCCAAATGACAGATTTGTACCCAATCTACTCCATAGAGTCTTCCAAAAGTGACTCATGAACTTCACATCTCTGTCATAAACAATGCTTAGAGGCAAGCCATGGATCCTTACAACCTCCTTGAAGAAAAGATGAGCTATGTAGCTTGCATCATGAGTAGTTTTGTAGGGAATGAAATGACTCATCTTACTAAATCTGTCTACCACAACATAAACACTGTCAAAACTAGTCTTGGTCTTAGGAAGACCTACCACAAAATCCATGCTCACACACTCCCATGGTCTGTTAGGAATGGGCAGGGGTTGATATAGACCAGCATTGCTAGCTCCTCCCTTAGCCTTTATGCATACAACACATTGTTCCACATATTTTCTAACATCTCTTGCCAACTTAGGCCAGTAATAGAACCTTTGCACTAGTTCTAAAGTCTTATTGATGCCAAAATGTCCACTAAGACTGCCATTATGCTTTTCTTGAATCAGATTTTCCCTCATTGACCCTCTTGGAACACATAACTGATTACCCTTAAATAACAGTCCATTTTGCAATGTATACTCAGAATATTGGCTATGAAAATGATTCTCAAAATCTGAACATACCTTGTAAGCTTTGAGAAGTCTTCATCTTCACCATAGAGGTCTTTGAAACTCTCTAATCCAATGCTCTTTAGCTGTATCTCCTGTACTGTCAGCAATCTCCTACTTAATGCATCTGCCACCTTATTCATTTGCCCTTTCTTGTGCTTGATGGTAAAAGTAAAGGCTTGGATGTATTCCATCCATTTCAAATGCCTATTACTTAACTTCTCTTGGGTGTTGATATAACTAAGTGCCTGGTTATCAGTAAAGACCACAAACTCTTTGGGTAACAAATAATGCCTCCACTTCCTAAGGGACTGCACTAAAGCATATAACTCTAGATCATAGGTAGAGTACTTTTGCTTGGCTTCATTGAGATTTTCACTAAAGAAGGCCATAGGCCTACCTTCTTGACAAAGTACTCCTCCTACTGCTACTCCACTTGCATCACACTCAACTGTGAACAACTTGTCAAAACTAGGCAACAATAGAATTGGTTGAGTTGCCACTTCTTGTTTCAATTTTTCAAATCCTTTCTCAGCCTCTAGAGTCCACTTAAACTTTTTTTTTAGACCACCTTTGATAGTATCTAGGACTGGTGCACATATACCACTAAAATTCCTTATAAATTTCCTATAGAATTGAGCCAAACCATGAAAACTCCTTACCTCTGTTGCTATGGTTGGTGTAGGCCAGTTTAGGATGGCTTCCACCTTGTTTGGATCCATCTTTAACATTCCTTGGGATACTACAAAACCCAAATACACAAGTTCCTACTTGAAGAACTAATACTTCTCAAGATTGATTGCCAACTTCTCTTCTTGCAACCTTCTAAGAACCATCTCCACATGCTTGAGGTGTTCTTCTGTTGTCTTACTGAAAATGAGTATGTCATCAAGGTATACTACCACAAAGATTCTAGTGAAATCCTTAAGCACTTCATTCATGAGTCTCATGAATGTGCTAGGGGCATTTGAGAGGCCAAATGGCATCACTTTCCACTCATATAACCCATCATTTGTCTTAAAATCTATCTTCCACTCATCACCATCCTTAACCTTGATCTGATGGTACCCACTCTTGAGGTCCAACTTTGTAAAGAACTGAGCACCTCCAAGACAATCCATCAAGTATTCAATTCTAGGAATAGGAAACCTATACCTAATGGTGATCCTATTTATTGCCCTAGAATTAGTACAAAGTCTCCACTTACCTCCTTTCTTAGTTGCCAAAACCACTGGCACTGCACATGGGCTGATGCTCTTTTGAATCAAATCCTTTATCCAATAATTCTTGCACTTGCCTAGCTACCTCTAGGTTTTGCTTTGGAGTAAGTTTGTATGCTGCTTTTTTAGGTAATGAGGCTCTAGGTATGAAGTCAATTTGATGACTTATTGCTCTCTTTGGAGGTAAAGTTGCTGGTGTACCATCACTGACTATGCTCTTGTACTTATCAAGCAACCTTTGGACTGCTTCTGGTAAGACTGTCCTTTCAGCTTTGCCTTCCTCTTTAGGTTGCAAAACAACCATATATCCTTCATTCCCTTGGTGTAGGTCCTTGAGGAACTCCTTACCACTGCTCAACATGATGTTAGGTGTCTTGGACTATCCTTCATCTTCTTCTAACAGTGACTACAGCTTGAAGGTTCTTCCATCCTTTTTGAATGAAATGGTATTCTCCTTCCCATCATACATAACACTCTTGTCATACTGCCATGGTCTGTCCAGTAGTAGATGGCATGCATCCATGGGTAATACATCACAAACTAGCTTATCTTTATACCCTCCAATTGAAAATTCCATCGTTACTTGCTCATTCACCAAAACACTCTGCCCTTTGTTCAGCCATGTGACCTTGTAGGGGTTATTGTGATGTACCTTCTCCAATTTTAGTTAGTTACTACCTCCTCTGAGATTATATTGTCTTTTGAACCTGAGTCTACAATGAATTTGCACACTTTTCCAAGTATCTTGCACCTTACTCTAAATAGAGCTCTTCTTTGCTTAGGTTCCTCCTTGACTAGCTGCCTGATCAAAACTCTGTTAAACATCAGATTCTCTCCTACCTCAAATTCTATGTGACTGATCTCATATGCTTTAGGACTCATGGTGTCCTCTTGTGCATAGGCCACTCTCTTTTCATTGCTTGATGATGATTCTTTCTCTGGGCACCTATAAGCTAGATGTCCCATTTGACTACAATGATAGCACTTCATGTTTGCAAAGTAAGAATTACTCCTACCTGCTCCTCTTCCTCTGTTTGAACCTCCTTGAGGTCCTATTCCTCTATTAAATCCTCCTCTTGAAGATGTTTCATCTCCATGCTCAGTGAGTTTGGATTCTTCTTGATTTCTTTGGTCATTTCCTCTACCTTGGTAACCACCACGCTGTCCTCTTTGATCTCTTTAATTCCTACCTTTGCCTCTTCCCTTAGAAGCCTGATCTTGCTTCCTTTTGCTCCTTTCCTCAATCTTGATAGCTAACTGATAACATTGGTGTACTGTCTTAGGACTCAAAAGAGCCATCTCCTCTTGGATGTTCCATTTCAAGCCATTAAGATACCTAGCCACTTTGAGGCTCTCATTCTATGTCACATTAGACCTCATACAAAGCTTTTGAAACTCTTCAGTATAAGTGTTTACATTTTGGTCTTTCTGCCTTAGACTTTGCCTCTTCTTGTGCAATTGAATCTCATAGTCATCTGGCATGTAGGCTTCCTTTACCTTAGCAACCATTCCTTTCCAAGTTGATATGGGCTATTTTCCTTCTTTTTCCCTCTCTATATGAATAAACTTCCACCATGTCAAGGCTGATCCTCTCAATCTTGACTTAGCAACCTTCACCTTCCAAGTTTCAGTGACTCCATCACACTCAAAGTGATTCTCCATGCCTTCTATCCAATCCATGTCTAGGTCTGGTTCCATCTTTCCACTAAAAAGTGTTATGCCTTCAAGAAATGCTCCTCTTTCAAGATAGGGTCAAGTTTATGGGTCTTGTCTTCCTCTGCAACCCCTTCTTCTTTTGGAATTATTCCCTCAAACTGTGCACTCCTCACTGTTTCCTCAAGTTGGGCTATCCTTTCCCTTAATTTCCTATTATCTTCCTCTTGCTCTTCAACCATCTTGGCCAATTGTGCATTTGTCACCATGACGGTAGTATCACTTGACTCAACCTCTGGCATATATTACTCTTTCCCAAATCTTTTGCTTGCTTTGATACCAATCTGATAGGGAGTGGGGTTGGAGGAACCAATCACTGGTTCCTACTCTAGGTCTTTCCTTATAAGAGCTCCTTGGTGCTTGGCTCCACCAAATCTAAACTATAGGCCCCTACTCATGACTAGATGCCTCTAGTTTGTCAAACCAACCCCTCTCCTATCAACATGCTTCTCTTCTACCAACCAACCTTGGTGTTGCCTCATGTTCTCTCCTTTGGCACTTAAGCTGCCCTAAAGGCCAAAAAACCTCAACCTTCTTCTAGGTTCTTGTAGGGGGTTTGAAATGGTTACAAATACTTTAAAACATCACATCTTTTACTCTTTAGGTCCCTCCTAACTCCACTTAACCATCGCTTGCACCAAACCCTATTTTTGGGCTACTAGCCAAAAAACCCAATTAGGCCTCTAAACATGAATAAAATGCAATTTCCTTTAAAACCCAATGTAAGACTTAGGTTATTTTTTAAGAATTGGTGTTTGTTACACCTACACCTCTAAGATTTTTAGGGTATCAACCTGCTTAGGCCATACACCGTCCATACACCAAAATGGTCAAAGAACCCTAGGGTTTCTAAACTTTCCAAGCTGTTTTCAGACTGTCAGAAAAATCTCCTATCAAATGAATTGATAAAGTCTCTTCCTAATCACCATGCATAGTCAGGACCTTCCCCTAAATTCATAAGAAAGAATTTCTCAAAGATCTCTTTTCCCCTGCAAGTTATGCAACTTTTTCTCCAAGTTTTCCCTAATCGAACCTGCACTGGCTCGCCTAGGGCAAAGCTTTTCTTGCAACTCCTGCACTACCACAAACTCTACTAACTACCATATTTACAAGGAGGGAGCCTAGAAACTATTCCCAAGAGGTTATACAATTTGTACGGTGAGAAGGTGCTCTAGGACTCCATTATTTCAAAACTGCTTGTTACAGGCCTAAAAATGATAGTGAACTAACTATTTATAAATGAAAAAAGAAAAAGATTTACAAAGATAGAAAGATAGCACACAAAGCCTGCACAATATTAATACTATGTCCTACAAACAAAAGAACAGGAAATCTACTCCATTAATGCTCAATATCAAAGCAAAACACAAGAAACTGTCACTCCAAATGTTGTTTCCTTCAGATTTACAAAATGTCACCATAACAAAAATGCCTCCAACCCTATCATATGGTCGAAGCATGCCTTAATTAGGAATTCAAAGCAACTTAGAAGCTTGGGTCGAGCCTTAGGATGACTTAAAAGTGAGTGTTATAAAACACACTGTGTATTCTAACACCTTGCCAACTTTTGACAACTTAACACAATGATGTTGTAAAGCTATTGAACACTTGTCACCTTCTTTCCCAAAGTTCAAAAACAAACCTAAGCACCTAAAAAAATGGTCAACATGACCTTATGATAGCACAACAAAAATAAGAAGTTCAACAAAACTCCAACAATAGTCCTTTCCCAGGTGCTCCTACACCACTCATGCAACATCAACTTGGTTGAACAACCTCTTGCATCGACGAAGTGCACAATGTCAAAAAATTTCTAAAATCTATAAATTTTGGAGCTTTTGTACCTCCAACTGACAATCGTGTCACAATTTTCAATTGCTTCTCTATAATTATTTTAGCCAACAACATCGCTCCTGGTCAAATCAAGGAAATGTTGCCCTAGACAATGGTATCACCATAATTTTCAATGTTTCCCAAACCAAATCCTAGCTAGCACTACTAAATGAAATCACATTGCTATAATCAATTTGAAACCCTAATTCTAAATCCCAGGAAGCATCACCAATTACAATGGTGTTTCCATAATTGACAATTATGTCGTAAAAAATCCTAAAAGTGTTGCAATATAGTGACTCCTAACCTATCCTAACTTTGACACCTAATAAATGCATGAAAAAAGTGAAGTGGAGGGAAAGTTGAATGATTTGTGTACCGGTGGTCCTATGCCTGGAGGCTGTTGGTACTCTCGAACTCGGTTAGTGATATGTCATAGAAGCACATGACAAGCCATTTGGTCAGAGGGTCAGAGCAAAAAGGACAAAAAATATCACAGTGTGAATGCATAAATGAATTGAAAGTGCCCCTTTAACATATGTTTATGCCTAAAAATTAGGGGTTTTTTCCCTAATTTGAGGGGAAAGCTTGGGTTTTTATCCTATTTTGTCGATTCTTGAGCTATGAGGCATATTTTGTGCCATTTTTTGTGTTTTTGAGCTTATTTTTGCATGTAAGAGCCCTTTTTGAAACCTAAAGGAATGTTAAAACTTTGTCACGAGAATGACCCAAAATTTCAAATTTCCACCCAATCTCGCGAGAGGGCGAGGTTCTTGCTTAATTCCTTCTGTTGGGGCAATAGTGACATTCAAAAAATTTGGGATTTTTTAAATCTTTGATCTAAGCAACAACATTAATCTGAAAAACGTTAGTATTTGAACCAATGTAACAGGTACCTCGCTTCAAAGAGAGGAAAAATGTAGACACCTAAAATTGTCCTTAATGACACTACACACTTGAATATGATCACTGATATCATTTCACCTTGAAATTCATCCTCTTTTTTCCTATTTAATTAAATGCATCATTTTTTCATCTATTAATCTAATTGACTTAATTAGGTCAATTCACACTCTTTCACCTTCACCTCTCATCCTGTTTAATTAATTAAATCAAATTATTTAATTTAAACCCCCTAAGTCCTCTCATTTAATTAAAAAATCATATATTATTAAATTAAATGTCATATTGCATCCCCTTTTCATTAAATAAACATCCTATTATTCCTCATCTTGCACAATTAAAACTTAGTTCTAATTACTAATTGCTAATTTTCCTCACCCATCCACTTGCATAGGGAATATTCCAAAGGAATATTCTCCTATTTGGCTCCAAGAAGGGAATGATTATTTTCAAACAAACTTTGTAACAAACTTTCAAAGTTGTTACAAAGTTTGTTTGTTTGAATCATTCTCAACCCTTGATGCTTTCCTTGATCCATGTGATCTTTGATTCTCATCCATTGACGAGAATCCTTGATACATGCCCTCACTCTTTATTCAATATTGACCATTGATTGATCAAGTCGATCTGAACCCTTGATTCTTCATTTGCTCTCCTATAACTACTTCACCATTTGGAGAGAAATGGATCCACCGTTTCAGAGAAAAGTTATGTTGTTTAAATTCATACTCACTTGCATCCACATTTAGCACTTGTTAGTATTTTATCTTAATCTTCATCCATATTAGCTTAAGCATCCGTTAATGGATTCCATTTTAGCTTAGTTTGCATCAATTTTAGCATAAGTTTGCATGCATGGCTTGCATCTTCAAACTTCATTTCCATTTAGTATATCTTGCACCCATCTCCATCAAGCATTTTAGCATTTAGCACTCATTTTCATCATGTTATACTAGTTTTGCATCCATGTTGAGTTTATATTTTATTAGTTTCATTGGTTTTTACCAATAAAATCGATTGGAACAACTCATATTGTCCAAGGGATTGGGAAAGGGCCACCATTCCACATCAATGTGACACCACTCCCCCAATGGGATAAATTTTGGAGTATTAGAATAGGTTTCTTTTAAGCTTATTTCATGTTTAGTTTAATGGTTTATTTAATTTCTTGATGCTTTCGAATATCTCTTTGGGATCATGGCTTAGGGGATTAAATATAGTTTAAATTCATTTGGGTTTGGTGCGATTAATTCATACTATGACTATGATCACAAGCACATTTGAGTTGGAGTAGTATTAGGATGGGTGACCTCCTGGGAAGGCCCAATGCTTCACTTCTATGAGCATCACCTTAGATGTAATGAGTGCTAAGTGGACCATTCATTTTCATGAGAAATGGCTTCTTGTGAATCACTACTCATGAAACACGGGTCAATGAGTTTGACTCAAAAAACTACATAATTGAATCCTAATAGAAATATGATAATTTGACACACTATGGAAAATACCTCCAACTTATCAATCGATGAGCTAAAAGGGTTCATAATGAATGGTTCATAAGGCACAACACTTGCTAAAGGTTTTGCAAATGGGGTTGCAAGCTAAGTGGGCTTAACCTTGGGGAAAACTTCATGTTTAAGTGCACTTGAGTTGGAGTAGTACTAGGATGGGTGACCTCTCAAGAAGGTCCATTGCTTCACCTCTGTGAGCATCAAATATATGCAATGAGTCTAAGTGGACCATTCATTATCATGAGACATGGGTTATTGTGAACTACTACTCATGAAACATGGGTCAATGAGTTTGACTCAAAAAAATACACGGTTGAATCCTGATAGCAATATCATAATTTGACATGTGGAAAATACCTCCTACTTATCAATTATTTTAAATTTAATATTTTTATATTTTTAATATTAAATAATGTCATTATAATTAAAATATTACCTTGTCTACTAATCTTAAATTATTATCAATCTATATCCAAATCAATAATAAATACTTTTAATACAACAAAATCTAGAACTAACAATATAAATAACTATTAAATAGCTTAACACTAACATATAATAATCAGTGAAATAAATAATAATTTAATAATTCATTTATCTATAAAAATTTATATGTGATGCACTATTGATCTATTGATTTCCAATATTCTAATTATATTGCATTATAATGAATATACATTTAATTCAATTAACATATAAAATTATATATTACATAAAAACATAAAAATAAAAAATTCCATACATATTACATTCTAATCAATATACATATAATTTAATTGGCATATAATGTCTTAAGTACACTTCAACGAAATTAACTTTGAAACATAAAATTAATTAATCAATAAAAATACTAGAAATTATCTCAATATTCTTTTTTAGAAATTTAATTTCGCTATCACATCTAATATAGAGAATCAATTGATTATTTGTTGTGAGTGCTAACATTTCAATAGATTAAACTACAAATTTCATGTTATTACCAACATCAAACAAATACTTTTATTACAATACTTAAAAAAATTACTTACCACATTCATTTATTATCAATAACCCAATAAACACTCTAAATATGTCTTAAAAGACAATGACATTACGCACGTTCTGTCCTATTGCCTTCTTCACAGACTTTTCTTTCCGGAGAGTTTTTCTTCAGAGGACTTCTCTTTCCGTAGTGTTTTTTCTTGGATGCTTCCTTGCACATTCTGTCTCAGTGCCTTCTTCGGAAGACATTTTCTTCCACAGGTTTTCCTAGATGCTGATGACTTTTTCTTGCACAACATCCATTACCACTATATATAAAATGAGCATTAAATCGAAACCCTTGCTTACACATCTGAAGCAAAGCAAGCAGAAAGTTGCAAACAATGGATTCTTACATGGATTTCGAATCGACTACCCCTCAGTAAGCATGTTTTCATGAATTCTTATTTGAGTTTAGAGACATTTCTTGTGCTAGACATTTGCTTCTGTTGTTAATTGTAAAATGATTGGCAGACCTTAAAGAACTAGTTGCCATGACTGTTTCACTTGGATTTTTTTGTTGGGTATACAAAGGAATAAGCAAACCTTCTTTCTTGGTTTAACAGAAAAGCATTGATTTTTATAGTAGTTTAAAAATAAAATAAAATTGGAGGGTTTAAAGCATGAAGACTTGATTTTGTATACCCTCATTGTGCTGATCTGTAGAATTGTTGTTCTAGGTTCACTGCTGGTCAGGAGACTGCAAGTTTTCTCTCTTCGTGTGGAATCCTACACCAGTCTTGGAATGAGATACATAATGTTTATACAGAGAACATTAATACTTTTCTTCTGAATAGAAATGAAGGTGAAGGTGTAGTATATGTGACTTTCTCTTCGCATTATATGGAAGTCAGAGATGGCAGATATGAAAAGTGCTATATCCAGAACGCAGAAACAGTCTCCTATCCCAGCCTGAAGGGTGATGATGGTCAGGCGGCCGTTGTTCATAAAGGGGCTTTCAACCGGATTCGGCATATTCTGCCGGATCTCGAAGCCCAGGTAAACAAACCCTTAACTCCATCTTATAAAGTTGCTGTGTGATATAGAACCATTGTTATTCCATTCCTCCAATAATTCTCACATACCCAGCTGTAGTTAACCTGTGTAGTTGTGTTATAGTTGGGGTCGTCGGTTTATGGGGTATATGAATAATCAGACTAAAAACTGAAGTATATTTTGAGTTTTGCCTATGTATATTGTTTCACACATAATCATATATATTATCACCGGCTATTTAAAATTTGACAGTATTACTTTTCTTGAAATGTAGATAAAGGTCTCTACTAAGAATCCTTCTGTTATAAATTGTCAGATGGTTTGAAACTCATCTAAACTGCAGGAATCAGTGAAAATTTATTGACCTTATCTTCAAGACATTGCAGTAGTGATGCAATGGGATTTCCACAATCTATAATACCTCCAATTTTGTTGTTTCTGGATTTTTATTGTGTTCAAGTTTTTTATGAAAAAATTCGAACACAATCAAAAGCTCGAAATAACATAATTGACTGCAGTAATAATTACCAATGATGATTGTTGTTACTTTCTTGTATTGAAGGAATCTGTCATTGAGTAAATTCATCAACTCAAAACGCAGATGCCATTAAAAAAACCCGAAAAAACAATCTCAGAAACATATGATATATCATATATGTCAAGTAGCTGGAAAATCTGCAGGGTATCTAACAGATTAATGTAAATTTTAACTGGGAAGAACTTGTTGGTCAAGGTCAGGAATAAAGAATTGGTTATTTTAAATATAACTGAAAAACATTTAAGATTTAAGACCTGGAAAGCTTAGAATACTTGTACATTGCAGAAGTACCTTATTTTTGTGAACCATATCAGTAGTTCCATCACTTCTATGTTTTTGCACTGTTATGTTTAAAAGAATATCAAGCAGTAAATTAATTTTCATGGTTCAGTCAATAAGAGTTTACAGCAGATCTCTAAGCTTTTTGGCCCGCTTTATTGCTTTTCTAATGACTGGGTAACTAGAAAATCAAGTCTTAGATCTTAATAATGACCCAACTTTACCACTCACTCACATGCCTGAAAAATATCAAGCAACACAAAAACTGACTTGTTTACCAATTATTTAGCGCCATTAGCGAAAAAACATATTTTGCCTCATTTGTTATAGATCTTAGTTTGTAAATAGAAAATAATGATATTTATTTGTTTGTTCCATCAGCTGCGAGGTTTACAGGAACAAGTCACTATATTTGTGGGGCATTCCTTAGGAGGTGCAGTTGCAACCCTGGCCGCTCTTTGGTTTCTGGAAAAGAGGATGAAAAACACCTCTCAATTTTGCATTACATTTGGCTCTCCTTTAGTAGGAGATGCCAGACTTGGGGAAGCGATTGCTCGCCAAGGTTGGTCTGGAAGATTTTGTCATGTGGTATCTCAACATGACATTGTTCCTCGGATGCTCCTTACCCCTTTTGACTCAATTGCTGAGCCTCTGAAATCACTTTTGCCTCACTGGAGGAGGATAATGGGCATTGACTCTGTTGCTGGACCAGATCTTCCGATTCATGAGGCATCCAAGACACTTTTTAAAAATGTCTTGGAGTGCACAGATTCTGCTAAAAGTCCGTATCGGCCCTCTGGTACTTACATGTTCTGTTCAATGACCGGTGCAGCTTGTATTGATGACCCTGAAGCTGTCCTGAAGATGCTACATTACACCATGCGCAGCGACCAAGGATTGTCTTCTGATCGAATTGCAGGTCCCTGTATTTCAGAGCACACAGGTTATGGCGAGTTCTTGGAAGAGATAATGGAAGATATAACTAAATACTTACAAAGTGCAAAGCAAATTGCAATCTCAGATTCTTTTGAGATGGGAATAGCTCTGGAATTGGAAGCGATTGGCATTGGGGCTCAGGTGATCTCATTGCTTCAATTTATCTTTTGTATCTATGATAGAGTGATTTTTTTTTTTTTTCACATTTTAATAACATATATTTTTATGATTAGACTTTCTCCAAGTCTAGTTTTTACTTGCTAGTCTATCTCAGTCTTTGTAAGCTTTTTAACTTCTGACTATTTTCCAAGCAACCATTTGCACTTTCCATTCGTTGTTGGAAAAACAGGGGAAAACATAGAATATAGAAGAAAAAAGATGGGTAGATGTTTCTCTTGTCTAGAGAACGAATTACTATTCTTCTGAAAATAACACTCTAAATTCATTTTTTATATTATTTTAGGCCACACTTACCAATGTGTTAATCACAAAATGCAATTGAAAAAATTGATGTAAGAAATCTTCAAAGCCACTTCTAAAAACATACTTTTATTTTCAATTTTACTTTCATATAAATATGAGGCCCAACCTTTTAAGATTTAGATTGAGGCTGGTTAGAGAGTGGAGAAGAGATACTAATATGGAGTAAAATTCCATCAGGAGCTAGAATAGGCATTGGGAAGAATCTCCATTCCCTGGATTCTTAGAGGTGATACTTCGATCTCTTACCCATCCAGGCAATGCTTTTAATATTAACATTTTATCCCGTCTCATACCTTAAAACCAAAATGGTCTTGGTACTAACTAGAGTTTTTGTCTGTTTGAACTGCATCTGTTGCTTGTTAACAATTACCATTTATTTTGTTAGATGATCTAATTTGCTTAGACATTACGACTGATCAACTTTGATTTTTAAGCAGAATGATGATGCACTTGATGCCCTCAGAGATGCCGGGAAGATGAGAAACAAACAAGACACCAATATTGATAAACTAAATTTTGAGTTGAGCGAAAGCCAAAGCACTATGGCAATGCTTGAATGGTACAAATCGTGCAGTAGCAACCGTGGCTACTATGATTGTTTCAAAGTGAAAGACAGAAAACTGAAAAGAGATATTGAGGCAAATTTGTATAGAGAAAAATTGGCAACATTTTGGGATAAAATAGTTGGGATGGTCGAGAAGCACCAATTACCCAGCGACTTCCAATCCCAGAACAAATGGATTAATGCTGGCAATGCATATAGGAAACTCATGGAGCCTCTGGACATTGCATACTACTATCAAAAGGATGAGAACAGAGAAAAATATCTATCAGCAGGGGTTAGACCCCACCGCCACGAGGTACTTGAGAAATGGATGAGAGAGAAAGACCAAACTCGCAGCAGTAGAGGAAAGAAGGCCCGCACAAAGTTTGCATCCTTAACTGAGGACTCTTGCTTTTGGGCTCGTGTAGAAGAAGCCCTAAACACTCTTCAACATGATGTCCTGAATGCCCAACAGAAAGAAAGCCTTAAGGAGTTTGAAGATTCTGTATGGAGGATGATCGAAGATCGCAGTATCTCTGTAGAGGTTTTCTTGCCGGAGAGTAGCTTCATGATTTGGTGGCAAAAATACAAAGATCTTCCGCATCAATCCCTGCACTGGCAGTCAAACTCTCCTTTGTTTAACTTCATCAACACCAAGGGTTGGGAAGCCGTGGGAATTTAGAAGAAACAGCTATTTTCTCAAGTGAGGATGGTTTTTCAGGGTTTTATTTCTTCGAAGTCAGTTTCTGTGTTTTTCTCTTTTCAATCTGGATAAATTTGTTGCTGCCACGTAGGATATTTTGATTAAAAGAAATGCTGCTAGTGCTGATTGTTTAGTTAAATGGGCTTCTCACTTCTGTCGCTGATTGAGGATGGAAAGTTTCTATCTGGGATTTGTTATCTCCTGAATAAGTTACTCCTGTCGCTGATTGAGGATGGAAAGTTTCTATCTGGGATTTGTTATCTCCTGAATAAGTTACTATTTTTTTCATCTTCTTTTTATGCAATCTTTGATTGTGGTCTATTCATAAGTTTCAAAGATTTTCTTTATTTTTGGCGATGATGGATTGGTGAAAAACCACTTAGATTTCTTCTTATTTTAAATTTCCTGGCTGCTTTTGCTATTTGGAAGTCGTTATCTAATCTTTTTAGACTTGTTTTGATTATTATGTTTTTATCTATTTTGCAAAAGTATATATATATATATATAAAATTGACTATTTTTTGTTTTTTGAACCTTTTTTCTCTCTGATTTAAAAGAAACAAGTACTTGAAATTTTTTATACCATTTTATGCCGTTCATTTGTGGTGTTATAGGAATAGCTAAAGAAAGGAGTCTTAGAAGTTTTATAAGTGAATTGGTTTAAATTTTATTGATCTATTTTAAAAGTTGCAGATTGAAGACTTCAACTTAATTAAATTGAAGAGGAGTTTTAAGAGAAATTTGATAAGGGGTTTTAAAAGATATTGGGGATATTGTAACTAAAAATATTACATAATATTATTAATTGTGATAATATTTATTTTAAAAAAATAGTAAAGTAGATTATTAATTATAAGTAAATAAATTTATACTTTATTATTAAGAGAATATATTGATTTTAAACATAAAAATTAAATAATAAAATTCATAAACAAATTTCTTTTTAAGAATTTAATGGATCTAAGGATACGAAAATAAGGAAATTATAAGAAAGTTTGAAAATTTTCAAGTTGGTTTACAATTAGACTACAGTTTGTAGATAGAGCTCTAGTTATTCATTTGTTTAGTTTGATTCTCAATATTTTTTCTTTTTTTCTTTTTCTTTTTGAATAATATTTTCTCTTATTTTTCCCAAAAATTTTAGAATGAACATGATGGATATTATTGATTCTTGGAACAAGAATTACACAAAATATTAATATTCAAAATAAATAAAATATTATTTTCTAGAGTAGATTAAGGTGAATAAATACAAATAAACACTAGGAATCAAACTATCATAAATGATGGAGTTCACTCTCAAAAGACTTTACAAGAACACTATCAAATCAATAAAGAATGACTATGAGACTTAACTATCTTTGTATGTGATATGACAACGTTTAGGTGTAACTCACACTGCTTGATCCAATCTTAGTTTTTGTTATCAAATCCAAGGCTATGGAGCTATAACAAACTAAGAAATAATGTGCATTCAATTCTAGTTCAAGCATGCACCTACAAAATTGATCCCTACACATGGTTTTGATCCAATATATATAGTTTTGAAATTATAATGTGGCATTGACCTTTTGCTTACGAACTTAAAAAATGTATTCACCTTAGCTATATAAAAATGGTGGTCACAATGATGTGGGGCATCCTTGGGTTAGCGCAGTCTTGCATCATAAAAAAAAACTTATTGTATCTATAATATGTAAGATTATACTGTTTGTGCCCCATGTTGTATTGTGTCATGTGCTAGCTTAACCATGCATGCTTGTGGTGTTGTGTTGGGTAAATTTTTGTGTCCTATGTGTTATTGTATAATGGTGCATCCCCAAACATCTGTATTAAGTGTAAGTTCTTTTTGAGCCAAAACAAGTAATTATTTCTAGTGTAACCACTTGGTGTTTCCTTTTATCATCATGTATCCTTTTATTTATTGACACCACAGTGATTAGTTAATGTCATATTTTAAGAATTTGGTCATTTTGTTAGAATGCTTCTATTGGATGATAGTGATTAGATCTTTTGATGGTGGGATATTTTTAGGCACCTAGAACATGGTCTATGGAAAAATCCCACACATTCATGTATAATAATGACTATTGTATATGTTGAAAACCAAAAAATTGATTTTAAACTATAAATCCAAAATTAAGATTTCCAACATAACATCAATGAAGCCTTTCTTAAATGAAAGCACATGAAAAACATAAAACTAAACTATGTGAAACCAAACATATGCATTCAAAAGAAAACCAACTCCATCAAGTTCTCCTATTCACCATGATCTTGATTTATGCATTTGGCGCTCTCAGATTTTTACAAGCACAAGTGCAACAAGAAGCTTTGATGAATGTAAGAAAGGATTGCATGATTAGATTTCAATGTGCTTTTTTGACAAGAGAAGGCTTTTTATACATGTCCTCAAAGGGTGGATTCATGTTGTGGGAGAGATGTGGGATAAAAGAATGAAGTAGAGAAATGCATAATTATCCCATATTCTTTAATCAAATGAAATTGATGGAAATGAGAGAGATAAATAAATGGAATAATGATAGAGTGGAGGTTTAGGAGTTAGGTTTAAAGTGAATTTTCAAGTAAATGAGTGTTTTAATTAAATGGGTTTATATATTTAAATGATTTAATGGAAATGTAATGGATAAAGATTAAATGAGTTAATGATTTGTGAATTTGAATGATTTAATGTTTTTAATGCATGGATAATTTAATGATTGTGTAAATGGAGTAATATGAAATGGATAAATGGTTGATAAATGATTGATAAATGCAGATGGATAAATGCTTATAATATTTTAATGATTTAAGTGGATTAATGAAAATAGAGAAATATATTAAATGAATTAATTAAATGGATAATAACATCCATTTAATTAATAGACAAAAAGTAGGATGATTGTGAGGAAGAATTTTGAGTCTCTACATTTTCCCCTCTTTGAGACAATGCATCCTATCACATTGTTTCAAAGAAAAAGAATTGATTAACTGATACATGCCCCAAGGATATCCTAGTAAGGATGATGATAAGGATGATATGCCCCCTCGAGAGATTGATTGCGTGGATTGTAATAAGATTGATCTCTCGATAGATTATGGGAAAATGATTAGATGATTGATATTGCACCAGTGATTAACTATAGATGCACATTTGATGAAAATGCACAGTTGATGGGCGTAACTAAAAAATTGATGGAAATGACCAGTTTAGCTGGGTTGATGAGCTGATTAAGCTGATTGAGATTGATGCTAGCGCAAAATAATGATTGATTAATAGATTGAGTGATCAAGGAGCATTAGAATCCCATGCTAAAAGCAGGTTGATTGATTTGATATTTGGATTAGAAGATGGATAAAGCTATTAATTACCCTTTGAGATAAGGAGCATGAAGAAAATGAAATGATGGAAGAAATTATGGATGAAAAGAGATATGAAGGAAATGAAGGTTGCTTCTTGTGCTTTACAAAGTGCTTTATCATCATAGAGCTTATTATGTCGTAAATTAGTATAAGCGTCTAGATAACATGAACGTCTAGATGACTTGAATACTGTTTGCATTTTTATTTAGTAGTGAAGTATAAGCATCTAGGTATAAGGACCTTAGATGACCTGAATACTTATTGCATGGAAGACACTATCAGACAATGACTACTCTCATCCAAATTAGACTCATATGTCGTCGATGATTTTAGACAACCATGTCTTAAGATGAGTCATCTCGTGAATAAGAAACAATCCACAGATAATAAACAAGTGAACATGCCCCATCCTTGCCTCTCTAGTCCAAGACATCCTCGAGAAGCTAAAAGACATGCCACCAAAGATAAAAATTATAAAATAATCAAAGATCGACAAACAAGCAGGCATCATGCTTCCATGTAAAATTGAAATTCTTGTCATAGTTTATGTGTTTGGTTGGATTTACAAGATAGATTGGTAGCTATGTTGCAATGTTTGTTTGATTGTCAATCATGGCCCATTTTGATTTTGTTGAAGTTCAAAGTTGTGTGGTGATCTAAAATTTGAAAAAGCTGATTTAAATCTATAAACTCAAAATTAGAATTTCAACATAACATCAATGTGTGTCACCAAAAAATGTATAGTTGATATTTTTATTCTCACTTGAGTCTCTCTTATGGACTTTGGCTTGATTTTTCCTAGATTTAATGTTACAATGTGGTCAACACGTTCACATTAGGTCTTGGACCTTTGTGAATCATTAAGACTTCTAGGATGTCTTGCAAAGGTGTTGTGAAGTGTTGTAAGCCACTTTCACACTTTTCTAAGACCCTTTCATTATAACTCACTTAAATAACCCATTTTTATCACTTACCAAGTCTTATTTCAAAGTGTTGCAACAAATTCTCACGCTTTTCTAGACTTGTCATCACTAATTCAACCCTTTCTCATGTTTAAATGACCCCTTAATGAGCTTTCTGGCCATACTTAAGCATATTTTTGAGAATATTCCCATTAAACCTTATTAAATACACTTTAATCCTCGACACCCATTAAAATTGTCTTGGTGGGACCAAGTCGCCACTTGGGGTGACTTAGTCCCACTAGGCACAAAAATCAATATAATTTCAATTTTATGGCGGGATTTTATTCTCTTATTCTTGAGGTCAGCCTGTGATGTGTTATTTTTGATAAATGGATATGTGTAGGATCATGGTGGGCCAAAAAGTGGTGATATGATGGGTATGTGGCTAGACGACTTTTTTACCCAAAATTGATGAAACGAAAAGGGTTTTCAAAGGAGATTCTCAGCTTCCCACCTATATAAATTATGCTTTACTTTTAATTTAATAAATAATTATTATTTATTTTCTATTTAAATTACGACTAAAGTCCTTATTGATAGGCTGATTGAAAAACATCTTCAGCTTTCAAATGATATCACGTTTTTTGAATCTGAAACATGCATCACATTTTATGCTTCACATAATATAGGATTAAAAAAAAATTGAATTTCATGAAGTTTTGACCAAGTTAAGGTGGTCAGACATACGAGTTTTTTAAATTTTTTAAAAGTTGTAATAAAAAATTCATAATTAATTATTTACTTGGAAACAAATTACAAAAAAATATGCATCACATCGGGACATGAGTCATCTACTTATATCTAAAATCTTATAAAAAAATATTATCATTTTATTGCAGTTAGGGTGGTCAAACAAACACCTACTTCTTATTTTTTAGATATGAAATTTAAGTACTACTGCATTGAAATTTCAAATTTTCACCAAATAGATTTTATTTTTTAAATAAATCTATTAGTTTAGAAACTACATTCAATTTGTTACATATTCTATTGCAACATATTTTTGAAATAATATAGATAACTTATTCAAATTTTTATGTCAAGTTGCCTAACTCTGATTTTTCTGAATTTTCATTGCCACTTAAGGGCCTATTTTTTCCATGATGATCTTACACATACGCAAATATTAGAAAATCAAGTATAAATAAATGGTTTTTCCTCTCATTTTACACCTAATTCATCCAACACTCAAGCAATCGATCTCTTAATCATTCTCAAGAATTCAAGTACTCTAAGCATCATCAAGTCATCCATTTGAGCACTACATTGCATATCTTCAGATTTTTACATCAAGGGTTTGGTAAGTTTATGACATTGCATGTTATTTATTTATCATTCTCTTCTTATTTCATTTCATTACCAAAGTGGAGTTTCACCAAGGCAATCTTATACTCTAACCCTTAACCGTTTTCCCCCTCTTTGCATGTGTGTTTGTAGGTCTTGTATGCAGATTTTTCAAAGAGGAAAGTGTCAAGGTGTTGCAAAGTCATCAAAGTCAACAAAGCCCTAATTGAAGCTTGAAGATCCATTTCAATCTATTTTCTGTAGAATCTGGACTAGACATCTATCAGAAAACGAAGTGCATACCGAAAGCTACAGAATCCTACCTCCAATTTCCAAAAATTCCTAGGTGGACTAAGTCACCATCTATGGCGAATTAATCTCACTTCTAGGACTAAAAATTGATTTTTACATTTCCGATTACCTATTTGGCAGATTCTTGTTCTGACAAATTTTCCTTGAAACTGGACTAAGTCACCTACCTTGGTGTAAGTCTCCCAGTCAACTATGCAGGATTCTAGAGCCTCTCTGCATCAAACTTCAGATTTCAGATACACCTATGTAGTCTTGTTTAATTTTTTTATCATTTACTTGCGTTCTTAGGTGTTTTTGCATACATCACGGTGTTTTCCAGCACTTTGCATTTCTTAAGTTTAACATCAATAAATCATTTATTTTTTAGTTTATTCCATTTAGACATCATAATTAGGCATATTGCATTTAGTCTACATTAATCTTGACTATATACATTAGCATTTTGGGTCCATTTCTCTCCTTTTAGGCAAAAAAACCCTAGAAGTGCTAGAGCATCTTGGACACCCAAAATCAGTGTCCACATTTTTGTGAAACTAACTTTTGAACATTTTTTCTTTTGATTTCAAGTGCATCCTAGGTTTAACTTGCATCAACATTGCATTAGGTGTTGCATTGTTTAATTTGCATCATAGGGTTTTAAAAATTAGTGAAAAGTTCATCTAAATTGCATTTTTGCATCATATTTCATTGGAAAACAACAATATTTTGCATTTTCATACTGTAGTTGCACTTGCAAACCTGAAAAACATCAAATTGCATTTAAAATTTCTGAAAAATCACAAAAAAAATCATCACTCCAGGACTAATTCACCACACAGGGCAACTTAGTCCTTCTACACATTTGGCACTATAATTTATGGCATTTTCTGTACATTTTCTACATTTCTGTTTTATGCTATTGCATTTCAGTTACAATTTTTAGAATCCTAGTTATTTGCATTTTCTTGCTCTTCGTTTCATTGTATTTCAATTCATAGGCATTTAGAAACCTTTGCATGAGTGTTTGGTTCCCTATTGCTAATACCTTAGAGAGAAGAAGCTCAAGACTCATGTTATCCCATGATAATACACTCGTTGTAGATCTTGGATTGTCTAACGCTTCTACTCCTAGTATTACAACTAGTACACTAGGCATGGACCATACCCTTAATAATGTTGTGCCTTCCACTAACATGCAATTTGACACATCAAGTGATCACATCCCGCAAGACAAAGCCATTAACATTCATGAGGATTTAGCACATCTGCAACAAAACTTGTGTCTTGAAAACATTTCAACCACTGCGATTCCTGCTATAGAAAATATACATCACCTGATTGAAAGTGGCGAAGGCTTAAACGTTATGAAAAAAATTGCTGAGATATACAACATGGTCCTTCCACCTCTAGCACATCCTAACGAACAAACATAGTGGTTAGTCAAGGAGGACTTAACACTCCTCCTTCCACAGTAGCATCCATACCTACCTACACCACTCCCCAAGTTGCAACAGGCATGCAATATGTTAGTAATGTGATACCTTCCTCAACTATTCTTGCTAGCATTCCTAATTCTTATGTGGCATTGAATGTTTTCTCCTCTTCCACCATACCATCTATTAGCATTCCATTCACTTTCCCTACCGCTACATACATCCATCACCACTTTCCCTTCCACCTCATACCACTTACACAAACCCTCTCATCACACAACTTTTCCAAATCATCTCCTCCATGCAAAAACAAATATCCACCATCAACCAAAACTAGAATGGACCACCCACCTATTATGTCTAAAGCAACCCACTATCTTTGGAAATCCTACGAACACCGATGCCGCAAGGAATAGAAATGCCTAGATTTGAGAAGTATGGAAGAAAGGGCGATCCTACCAATCATGTTAATGCTTACACAACCTTATGCATTGACTTTGTCCTTGATGATAAATTGTTGGCCAAATTGTTTCCTAGGACTTTAAAATACACTGCCTTAGAGTCATTTTCATCCTTACCAAACAATTCAATTTGTTCATTCAATGAACTAGTTGATGCATTCATAAGTCATTTTCAAGTGCATATGAATCCAAAGAAGACATTGGTTGATTTAATGAGATGCAAATAAAATGTGGATGAAAAAGTAATTGATTTCATCTCACACTATCAGTCACTTTATGCCCAACTTGATGTCAAGATTCTTGATCCGCATCTCCAAAAGATGTTCATTGAAAATTTACAAAGTCAAATTCAAGATAAATTGACAATGATGAAATTTCCCTCTTTCATGAATTTATGCACAACCCTTTGTGACTATCACAATTCGGTTAGTAGTCATGATTCCAAGTCCACTACTAGCCGAACTAAAAACTTTGAACCTGTCAACCCTAACAATTCACAACCATTTAGAAAACCAAATAAAGGGTTCTTACAGTTCAATCCCCCTCAACAACCAACTCAACCTATCAACAACCAAGTGGCAGCTATTAAAGTTGTGATACCTTATAGTTATGGAGATCCAAAATGACAGTTTACACCACTACCAAACACTCTTCATAACACAATATCCCAACTTATATAGCAACAAATGATTACTTTACCTACCGTTAAACCACTGGATCCTACTAATCCTTTTCTTCCAACCTTTCAACCTAACACTTATTTCCATTATCATAGATAAAATGGACATGACACAGAACAGTGTAAACGTCTTAAACACCTTGTGCAAGACCTCATTGATTTTGGCCATCTATCTGTTTCAAATGTTAACGTTAAAGGCAATATGTCTTGCCCCACCCAATCAAAATTTGCAAATTTTTACCAATCCAATGCCCAAACATAATGTGTCATTCATCAAAGCTAGTGAAACTGAAAAAAATGATGTCATGAATGTTCATACCACTATTGAGCATCATGATCCTATTCTAGATACCACTACTATTGATCCTATAAAGGAAATGGAAAGTGTGATAGACATTGTCCCTCGTAAGGGCCAATCTAAGAAATCTCTTGATATTACTTTTTCTTCTAAGGATATCCTTTTGAATCTTCTCGATGGTCCTCTTTACATAGTCAGTCATATTTATGATAAGCCCACTAATGGGATACTCATAGATCCCACCTGTGGCGAGAATGTGATCACTGAGGAATTTTTAGTATTACATGATCTTTATCAAGATTATTATGATAAACCAAAAGCATGGATCAAAACATACAATGGTTTTGCTTTCCCTATGATAGGATTGATTGTTCTTCCAATACAGATAGGACCTAAGATAGTGGATGTTACATTCTCTATTATCCCACAATCAGATCAGTTTCTTCTACGGCTAGGCTATCCATGGCTTTGCTCGATGAAAGTTGTCCCTCCAGTCATACACAAATGTTTAAAGTTTCTGCTTGACAATGACATATTCACTGTTCACCAAAAGTGGATTTAATCCTTTGTCTTCTAAAGGAAAATTCTCCTTAGAAGCCTTTTGGCCTGAGCCCATGGAACCTATTATGCCTTGCAAATACTTCTTTTTCATTTCTTACCAAAAGTTTAAAGCAAAGAAAATTGCTGAATTGTCCCTCTGCAACATGTCCCCATCCACTCCTGACACTTCTATCCTATATGAAATAATGCTTCAACCTAAAGAAGAACTGACCCATCAAACTCAACCAACACTCGAAACTTCCCCCACATCATCCAAACGACCACATGATAATGATAACAACCCCATATTGCCTCCTTGTATAAAACAAGTTTATAAAGAAAAAGAGAAAGTGATTGACCCACCTCCTATGGTTCCTTATGTTCCTCCCCTTAGTTTAGAAAAAGAGCCTATGGTGGATCAACCCACTCTTATAACCACACAAAAGAGAAACTGAGGCGCTAGGGAGCGTAGGCATCGACGTCGTCTACTTGCTCGTTAATTACAAACTGAAGAAAACAAAGAAAATCAACATCCACATTTGATAGAAGCAATGCATGACGACCCTCCTCCCCAATCACAACAAGATCCCATACAACAAACACAACTCATAATACACTCGTCATTGGACATTATCATCTGTCCTCATGTCATGATTAATCTGGATAACAATGATGAGATTACTAAAATAGACAAAGAGGTGCATAATGATCTGAATACATTATTTTCCTCTTCCACAAGCTTAAATTCCTATAACAGATGTAGAACCTGGCATTTCACCTAGTTCGGCCCTTGCTCTTGTCCCTCTAGCTAGTTGTCCACCTTTCAAACATGATTGGGAGGCATATGACTTGTTAGATGGTTGAATTGTATCTGCCTTACTAGTCTTTTGCATTTTATTTTCTTTTGTGTTTGTATGTGTGTATTGTGTTCCCCCGTAACGTGACTTTTGATGTTATCCTCTCTTTGTGGCATTCTTCTATTTGTACCTTCATTCTTTTTTATGTCGTACAATACTTTTTCCTTTCACTTTTGTTTTGTGTTTTCCTTTAGGGGATGACACAAAGCCTTGAGATGCCCTATGTCTCTTCCATGTTGACCCACAAGGTCTTTCCATTTTCTTTTTCTCTTTTTGTGTTTTCCTTTTGGGGATGATGCAAAGAGTTGAGCCGCCCTATGTCTCTTCCATGCTGACCCACAAGGTCTTTCCATTTTCCTTTTCGCTTTCTATGTTTTCCTTTAGGGGATGATACAAAGTGTTGAGAAATCTTATGTCTCTTCCATGTTGACCCAAAATAGATTTTCTTTTTCTTTTTTTACTCTCTTTGTGTCATTCTTCTGGTTCCATGTATTTTGGGAATGATGAAAATTCTGAGCTCTCTACAAAACATTGCAACAACAAACATACTGACCCCAAATCCATAGATCCCTTATGTTTTTGGTGTTTTCATTTTGGGGGAAACCCATTTCTTTTTGTTTTCCTTTCTCTCACATGACATAGCCTTACTCAGAAACGTATGACTTGGCATAGGGCTTTCCAAGTTGGATCTCATGTCTTCTTTCTTATTTGCATTTTTCATTGACTAATTTAAAGTAATTGCTCACAAGACGGTGTGTAGCAATTCCTTTAAAGTGGGGGCATACATTGGCATCATTCATTTTGCAATTTTCTCTTTTTCTTGGTTCTTAATGCAGCCTTGTTATTTTATACAATGTGTTTGTTGATTTGTGGATGACATTGGGTGTGATGTATTTCATGAGCGTGATCTATCTCAGCATATTACATTCCTCTTGGTGGTCTGATTTGACACACTGCATCCCCTAAGTTGTGAATATTTTATTATTTGATTCATCCTCTCTTGGAGACATTAGACACAATGTTCCCTAAGTTAAAGACCTCATATGAACTAAGCAAGAATTCTTTGAACATTCTTATGCATGTTGCATTTTGCATTTATATGGCCACCTTGCATAACATAGCTTGCATGCCTGTGGTGCCATCACATTTTTTCATGAGTTCTAAGCAGATGAAGATTTGCTTGTCTCATGAAGCACGAAACGACATTTTCCTTTATGGTGCCTTATTAAAGTTATTAGGAGGTATTTAACTTTGGTATGGTTGAGCAGGAAGCCCATTCTGAGGCATGACTTTTTCCCATAGCCACCTACGTGTTTGTGAGTGCATACCAACCATGAGTGTATGTTTCTCACCTTTTGGACCTTCTCACCCAATGGACAACCATGAGTTTCATCACCCTAGAGAGAGTATGTATTTTATTTCCTAACAAACAACCTAGATCTGATCCACAACTAGTTGGAAAAATGATCGAAGATTTCTTTCATTTTTTTTTTATCATTTCCATGTGTGCTCCTTTGTGTCTATGTTTGGTTTGCCATGGGATCATTATCCTGTGGGCTTGATCATCCCTCTTGATTATTGTTGTCTCATCTTACAAGCATGAGTGTATTTGGATCCCTCTTGATGTACATGTTGGGCTACTTTAGTGTGAGTTTGAAGCAGGTTCATCCTCTCACTAAAGTGGGGGTTTAAGGTGTCACCAAAAAGTGTATAGTTGACATTTTTTATGCTCATTTGAGTCTCTCTTATGTAATTTGACTTGATTTTTCCTATATTTAATGTTGCAATGTGGTCAACATGATCACATTAGGTCTTGGACCCTTGTGAATCATTAAGACTTCTAGGATGCCTTGAATAGGTGTTGCGAAGTGTTGTAACCCACTTCCACACTTTTCTAGGACCCTTTCATTACAAATCACTTAAATAACCCCTTTTTATCATTTACCAAGTTTTATTTCAAAGTGTTGTAAGGAGTTGTAACAAACTCTCACACTTTTCTAGACTTGTCATCACTAATTCAACCCTTTCTCATGTTTAAATGACCTCTTAATTCACTTTTTGGCCATACTTAAGTGTATTTTTGAGAATATTCCTATTAAACCTTATTAAATACACTTTAATCCTCGACAACCATTTAAATTTCCCTGGTGGGACCAAGTCGCCACCTGGGGCGACTTTGTCCCAATGGGCACAAAAATCAAAATAATTTCAATTTTCCGGCAAGATTTTATTCTCTTATTATTGAGGTTAGCTTGTGATGTGTTATTTTCAAAAAATATGAGAAAATCAAGTATAAATAAAGGGTTTTTCCTCTCATTTTGCACCTCATTCATCCAACACTCAAGCAATCAATCTCTTAATCAGTCTCAAGCATTCAAACACTCTAAGAATCATCCAGTCATCCATTTGAGCACTACATTGCATATCTTCAGATTTCTACATCAAGGGTTTGGTAAGTTTATGACATTGCATGTTGTTTATTAATCATTCTCTTCTTATTTCATTTCATTTCATAGGGTTTGATTACCAAAGTGGGGTTTGACCACAACAAACCCCTATACTCTAACCCTTAACCCTTTTTCCCCTCTTTGCATGTGTGTTTGCAAGTCTTGTATGTAGATTTGTCAAAGAGGAAAGTGTCAAGAAGGTGTTGCAAAGTCATGAAAGTCAATAAATCCCTAATTGAAGCTTGAAGATCCATTTCAATCCATTTCTGCAGAATCTAGACCAGACATATGTCAGAAAAGGAAGTGCATACCGAAAGCTACTGATCCTGCCTCGAATTTGCAGAAATTCCCAGGTGGACTAAGTCACCATATGTGGAAAATTAGTCCCATTGCCAGGCTTAAAAATTGATTTTTACATTTCTGAGTACCCATTTGGTAGATTCATGTTTCAGCAGATTCTCCCTGAAACTAGACTAAGTCGCCCAACTTGGCGTAAGTGTCCTAGTCAACATTTCCTTGATCAACTTTGTAGGATTCCAAAGCCTCTCTGCATTAGACTTTAGATTCCAGGTACACCTCTCCAGTCTTGTTTAATTTTGTTATCATTTACATGCATTCTTATGTGTTTTTGCATACATCACTGTGTTTTCCTACACTTTGTATTTCTTAGGTTTAGCATCAGTAAATCATTTCTTTTTCAATTTATTCCATTTAGACATCATAATTAGGCATATTGCATTCATTCTACATTAATCTTGAGTGTAGACATTAGCATTTTGGGTCCATTTATCTCCTTTTAGGTGAAAAACCCTAGAAGTGCTAGAGCATCTTGGACACCCAAAATCAGTGTCCACACTATGAAGCCTTTTTTAAATGAAAACACATGCAAAAATATAAACTAAACTATGAAAAACAAATGCATTCAAAACAAAACTAACTTTGTCATTCTCCTATTCACCAAGATCTTGATTTATGCATTTGGTGCTCTCAGATTTTCACAAACACAAGTGTAACAAGAAGCTATAATGAATGGAAAAGAAGATTGTATGATTGAAATTGAATATATTTTTTGGAGTTGAATGTCTGTGATTTTTGGATTTTACATAATATTTGATTTTTTTGGATTTTTGGAATATTTGATTTTTTAGATTTTTGGAATATTTATTTTTTTGGTTTTTTGCAATATTTGATTTTTTTGGATTTTCTTAATATATATATTTTTTGGAGTTTCTGAATATTTCAATTTTTTTGGATTTTCTAATTATTATATGTTTTTGGATTTTCTAAATTTTACGATAAAAAGAGATGAATCCCAAGCGAGCAAAAAGACAGAGGATAGTTTTTCTGACCGCAAGATGTTCAGTATCCCAGCCCATAGCTAAGGTTGAGGAAATTGCCGAGTGAGGGATAGGACCAACCAAGTATGCATGGTGAAGCGAGCAAGCAAGGGGAATGTTGAACAATTCACAAGCCATGGTGAGTGTGAAAAGGTCATTATGAAGTGGAGGGTGAGTGGAAATGGGATGGAAAGATCAAGTGGAGCTCCAAAGGAAAGAGGTGTAAATCCTCTACACATGGCACCGATTTCTCGATTTTCACCATGGTAAGTTTGCTCAAGGCACCACCGAAGTGGTTTTCACCATTGAACAA
>VDFB02085109.1:0-26597 GCA_007258455.2 Sequoia sempervirens | reverse complement strand
TTCATTTTTTTTTTAAACTTTGCATTTAGAATAGATTATAGTATTGCGTGGATGATATATTTCTCTCCATATTTTAAGACATGAAATAATCATAGCATTGACCATGAATATGTTGTTTAAGGTAGCATACTTCAAACCATATACCAAGAAATTTTTAATAGAACTAACTTTTTTCTCCCTTCATATAAGTATTCATAACATTTCTATCATTTTCTATTGAAATACAATCCAATTACATTTTTTGTTATACATGTAGGTTACAAATTTATTTTTAAAATATTAGTGATAATAATTTTGTATGCACAAACTTCAAGCTCACATAATTGTGGGATATAAAAATAGAATAGAGCTTCTAGTTGTAATTTTTATGCCTTTCAACCAAACAACCAATGGGTGTGAAAAATATCCACCTAACCATATGACATCATTAAGCCATAAAAGACTATCCAATGCTTGATCCAAGAGAATCATCTAAGACCCCTAAAATTTATTCACTGAGGTATTGAAAATAAAAGCTAAATTTCCTCACATACACAAAACAACAACCCCAAGTCCTTATCAAAAATTTAAATAAGTTTAAATCAGTAGAAGATAGGATTTATATCAATTTAATAAGAGAAATATAAAAACAGGTAAAAATGAAAGATCAATCAACAACACACATTGAATATCACAAAATATTCACATATTCTATAAAGTTGGATATATACAAGAACACTAAGAAATATAAAACCAAGAAAACTTATCTCTCAAATTAGAAAAGATAGCTATGAGAAGGTTGAATCAGCCTTCTCCATTCTTCAATACTTCCTCTTCCATAATCCCATTTCTTTCCCATCCTTTCCAAACCAGAAAGAATATTTTTCATTTCCAAAAATATCAAAATATATCCCCCCAAAACAAACCCTAACTACATCTTACACCTCTTCTCAATTACCCTAACCCTAGGTACTTGGGTTGGGGTCTCAAAAATGACATGTCAATGCATTTTTTTGTTCTTTACACATAATAAATATGGCCTACATACTTCCATATAGGATTGCAACTCTAGAAAAGATTTAGAACACACAAAAAACACCTAAAACACTTTCACATTGAGGTAAAATAACAAATAAAATTTAAATAATCAAAATATTTGGCTCACACATGATTGAAATATTTATCGTAAGGATTACACAACAAAATAACATTACTTCACAACATGAAGGTAGCTAGGGTCCTGATGATTCTCTCATCCTCTCATTGACTATTATGCATACATGCACACATTTGTCAATGTTAATACACCATGATATACATAGCCAAAGAAATATAATCATAGCTACATTGTCAGCTTGTTAATAATTAAATTTACATACCTAAAACATGTTTTATTGTGCACCACTTGGATGATCATAACCCAATATTGAAGGATATAATGCTCAAACATTGTCACTTAACATTAGAAAATTTATAATTCTAATTCTTAAAATCAGTAAAATATAATTATTTGAATTCAACATATCTTGATAACCCAAATATTATGTTCAAAAGTAACTCAAAGATTTAGGCTAACATTCTCTTTACCAATTTCTATTTTATTTTTGGGAACGCGATTAGATAACCTTAATCTCATATGTAAATCAAAATTACTTAAAATAATGTAATAATGATAGTTTATATTTATAATACTTTCATTAAAAAATTGTAACAACTAGCACTTAAAGTTAAAATTCCCTTTTCATACTAAATTAATTAACAACCATTAGCAAGACAACTTCATAGAACATTTTAATACTCTAGAAGGTATCATCAACATGAGTGCATAAATCTAGTTAGAAATTTATATTCAAAGTAGCAACTTAGCTAAGTTCTAGGGTCATTTTCTAGATAAAATATCAAATGTCAAAGTAGGATTGGTCCTTACATCAGTTAGGGTGAAGGAAAATTTTTAAATCCCAATTAACAATGAAAAATTAACAAGTGCAATAGTTAATCTTATTTTTAAATCCATCCAACAATACTAAGCAAACATAAAGAACAATAATACATATAAAAAATTGAGTATTTTTTTATGACACATAGAAAAATCAAGTTAATAGTACAAATTCATGCAATATATTGTGATCTTATGCATTTAGATTTACAAAGTGAAATTACAAGATCTATTAAAAAATCCTAAAGAGTTTTAGAATCACTATGAATGAAAAAGCCACATGAAATAAGCTAATAGGTACTAAAATTCCATTGCTACACCTTTATGAGATTGACCTTATAATATCACATTAATGAGATATTGAAACAATAGCATTCCATTGAGAAACTATTTGTATAATTGAGTCCATACTCCAAAGAATTGATTGAATCCACAATATTACCCACATGACTTGCACAACATACATCACATGTAATACTTCATGTAATGAACATTGCAAGGTTAATTTCAAAGAAAGGTTGCATAATTCACTAGTTTGACTTGACTAACTAACAATAATGGAACCACCAAGGAAAAAAAATAGTTGTAACCATTGCATGAAAGGTTGTGCCTTACATTTTCTGTAGTACATTTTTTCTCTTATTACAACAATTTCCTAGTTGCAAGTGCAATTGGATGACCTTTATTCTCTATTAGTTGTGCTAGTATTACTCTTATTGAAATCTACAATTGGCATTTTGGAGATGATATATTATAATGGATTGAATTTTGGATTGTAATCCTTTAAATAAATTTTGGCATCACCAATTATCCGTGGGATGTTATCCATTATTTGTTATTTTGTCTCTTTGTTTAGAAATTAGATCAAGTAAAAAACTTTAGGAAGTTGTGGATTTTACATCATTTCCCTAGCTCTTGTTGATCCATGTGCACAATATCTCTCTTGAGGGCTAATAGTTAATTGTTAACAAATAAAACACATTCATTTATATTTTGAATGCTTAAATTCAAAACCCTCTAGTTTTGTACTATTATATGGTTTCATTATCTTGGTATATTTTCTCTTGCCTAACAGGGATGTATTGGCTTTAAAAAAAAAATATCTGGGGATTGTATGATTTTTACCTCCATATTTCCTAACTTGTATTACATGTGAAATCCTCCTACCTAAAGTTTATTTTGACTTCTTTTTCACCATCTCCTGAGTTATATTTGTGAACTACCAACTACTATAACTCCCAAAGTTTCTACATCCATAATTTTCTTTAGCATTTATTTAGAAACCATTGTTCCGCCTTTTAACTTTTGCCTCTTCATCTCTTCTACTTTCATTGCTGGCTTGCTCTACTTTTTGTTACTCTCAAAATTGGTCCATGATATTTTTCATTTTCACTCAATTTGGTTAAAAAATATTTAAGTGTTCCAATATCTAATTAATTAGCTGATTATAACTATGATTAAGTTCATTACCTATATGCTTATATGATCCATTATTTATAGTCATTACCATATGATTAGATCTCTATATGCTTACATTCTTTGATGTAAATTTATATTCTTTTATGTTTTTCCCACTTCTAACAATTCCCTGTATCCTACTGATACAACCAATAACAAAAAGGTCTATATCTTCTCATTAATGTTTCTATGCTTAGATATCTAGACAGTTATAGGTACTCATAAAGACTCATCTTATGGATGATATTTACGCAAATAGAGAACACACATGATACCATCCTTACAAGGTCCTTAAATTTATATGGAACCCTTAGTAATATCCTTTGAGTACATCTAAACATTTACTTCACACCCATGTTTGTGAATGATACCTACTTTTAGATGCATGATCATTTTAGGATTCAAACACACCTTAAGTTGAGTGAAAAGTATAATGGTAAAATTTTCATACTTATGTCATTTTCCATTTATTATTGTGTCTATTTTTAAGAAATGGCTTGATACATTTACATAGCAACAAATGTTATAAACTTGTACAAAATTGAATTCATTTCCCTGCACCTTTTATTTATCTATACAAATCCATATCCCTATACAATACGCTTACCATATACATTTATATAGCTCTAAGAAAATTCACTACCAACAATTCACCTCCAACAATTCATCACCATGGAAAATTCACCACTAGCAGTTCATCGCCGTGGAAAATTCACCACCAACAATTCATCGTGTATATAGTTAGGAAATTTTTGGTGGTGAATTTTCCATGACGATGAATTGCTGGTGGTGAATTTTCCTAGAGATGAATTTGTTATGGCAATGAATTGTTGATGAGGAATTGTTGGAGGTGAATTGTTGATGGTGAATTTGCCTGAAACCCATTTATACATACACTTTTATACAATCATCTTTTAAAAAGAGATTAATTATAATTAAAAAAGAGTAATCAAATTTTTAAAAATTCATGTGACAAGAAAATACTTTATGTATAATAGTTTTAAAAAATTGTCCAAAATTTGAATTACAATATATTTTTTAATAATATATTGAAAACACATTATACAATTTTGAAAGAAAAGAAAAAGAACTATTTTATACTGAACAAATTGTGTGCTGGTTGTGATCAATGTGACGATTGTTTACATTTTAATATAACATTTGAAAAAATGACAAAATGCATTTGAATGTTTGGTAATTATTTTAAAAGGGAAACATAAAAGACAATACTATTACTATTACCCATTTGGTAATAGGGGTAGTGGAGATTCACCAAAACTATAGTTTTCATTCTTTGGCTCTTTATGAATTGGATGTTTTAGATAGTAATACGATGGTTATTTCATATAAAACTTTTATTATTCTATCATAATTCTATTTAATGATGATCAAAGTAGAATGTATTGATAGAACACTTTCACTATAATTAATACAATATCCTAAGGTGTCTTTAGTGGTGTAATTTTCTTAAAAAGGTTTCTCTACATAGTTTTAGTGTTGGTTTTTTTGAGATATTTCCTTATGTACTTCTCTATATTTTATTCTATATTTATTGTTTAATCACATATAACTTTAATTAGACTTGTACATTTTATCCTTGTACATTCACTATAATAATTATCTAGTTTCTCAAATAGAAGAAGCTTTCAAAACAAACTTGTCATAAATAATTAATTCCCTCTAAAAAAATACACAAAGTTATGTACTAGAGTTTTCTACTAAAGCCAAATGGAAACAGGTGGAGATTCACCAAAACTATAGTTTTCATTCTTTGGCTCTTTATGAATTGGATGTTTTAGATAGTAATACGATGGTTATTTCATATAAAACTTTTATTATTCTATCATAATTCTATTTAATGATGATCAAAGTAGAATGCATTGATAGAACACTTTCACTATAATTAATACAATATCCTAAGGTGTCTTTAGTGGTGTAATTTTCTTAAAAAGGTTTCTCTACATAGTTTTAGTGTTGGTTTTTTTGAGATATTTCCTTATGTACTTCTCTATATTTTATTCTATATTTATTGTTTAATCACATATACCTTTAATTAGACTTGTACGTTTTATCCTTGTACATTCACTATAATAATTATCTAGTTTCTCAAATAGAAGAAGCTTTCAAAACAAACTTGTCATAAATAATTAATTCCCCCTAAAAAAATACACAAAGTTATGTACTAGAGTTTTCTACTAAAGCTAAATGGAAACAGGTGGAGATTCACCAAAACTATAGTTTTCATTCTTTGGCTCTTTATGAATTGGATGTTTTAGATAGTAATACGATGGTTATTTCATATAAAACTTTTATTATTCTATCATAATTCTATTTAATGATGATCAAAGTAGAATGTATTGATAGAACACTTTCACTATAATTAATACAATATCCTAAGGTGTCTTTAGTGGTGTAATTTTCTTAAAAAGGTTTCTCTACATAGTTTTAGTGTTGGTTTTTTTGAGATATTTCCTTATGTACTTCTCTATATTTTATTCTATATTTATTGTTTAATCACATATACATTTAATTAGACTTGTACGTTTTATCCTTGTACATTCACTATAATAATTATCTAGTTTCTCAAATAGAAGAAGCTTTCAAAACAAACTTGTCATAAATAATTAATTCCCCCTAAAAAAATACACAAAGTTATGTACTAGAGTTTTCTACTAAAACCAAATGGAAACACGTGACAATACATTCTCTAAGAAAACCCACATAAACTCTTCAAGACTTGTTCCTAGGCTCTATGGGAACACATGACCCAAACATATAATAGTTCTTTTATAATATGAATGCATATTACAATGACCCATATCCATTAAAATTATTCTTTCAAATAGTATAACAACCCATGTTTTCAATAAACCATTAGCCCCTAAATATTACATAATTATTTTTCAACATCTTATTGTCACTAAATTTATTTTAAATATTTCATAGAATATTCCCATTAGAAAATTTTAGTCTTTTCCAAATTCTGGCACTCCACATAAACATGAACCGTAAATTTATAAAATACAAAATATTTATTTGCAAGGTGTACAACACATTTCCCAATATATATTGTTGGTGTAAATAGGTTTTTTACCTATCTATGTCCTATTTACATGCTAATTCCACTTAGTCGTAGGAGTGAATCTTTCTAGATAGTCTTAGTTGTCGCTAGATATTATCTTATCTTTTAAAATTTAATGTGTGTGTGTGCTAAGTCACTTAATATTTGTTGAGGTATTTGTCTCATTGTACATGATTAAGACACATGTCAAGATCTTATCTAATTATACCTCACAAATTGTATTTATAAGGAAAGTATCATATGTACATGATATTAAATCTAGAAATCTTGTATCCACAATCATAGAATGATATTTCTGGCATTTTCTCTCTTGTATCTAAGTTATTGTTGCATTCTAGGTGATCCCGGGGAGTTGAGGATTTCATCATTAACTCATACATGGTATTAAAGATTTTGTGTTATAGACTTCCTCCCATACTTGAGGGGCCATTCTTGGCTTGAAGGTTTATATTGGGTGTGATTAGAGGTTTCAAAGTGTTAGTGTAGGTTTTTTATTTTCCTTATGTTAGGGAATATTTATTTTTCCTACACACGTTATTAAGCTTGCTTTGGTTATATTAGAATGGTTAGAATGAGGACATGTGACATAATCCATCAATCACATGTGTCACTCACACCCACCTTTGGGTAGCTAAGTCTCACACCCTCTTTTGGATTCTTATGCCACCTCTCATAACCATTTCTTGTCTTTACTTGATTGGGCATAACCATGTAATTTGAAATTTACCAAGTAGGTAAAACTCCCACCTATTATGAACACTTGGGAGTTATTAATCCTCTTATAATTATCTTCCATTAACTAGGGCTTATGTAAAAGACATGTGATACTATTCAAAATCTCCATTCAAACTATTAAAGAGACCTACAAGGACAATTTAACTAATTTGACGTCAACTAATGACAATTTTTTTTCAAAGAAAGCAGCCTAAGGATTCTATCGTCCATCACATATGCAATAAAAAATAGGATCTTGTGACTTTAATTGCATTTTATTTTTTCTTCTTTTCTTCTTCTCCTGCTCTGGTCTAAGTTGATAATCCAAGCAATAGGAGATTTCAGTGTAAAATAAATCAAAAGCTGTTGCTGAACAAATACAATGAACGTGCAACCAAATTAGATTTTCAGTGCATAATAATTGTAACTAAAGTCTTTGTATCTAGACTTTTGATTAAAGTTGTATTATGTAATGTTCATTTAGTTTTATGTTTATTTAGAGGTTTTGTGTTATTATACGTATAAAATAATAAATGAAATCATCTTATATAAAGTTGGATGCAAGTTCTTATCATTTGTATCTATTTATATACATATAGTTCTATAATTCTAGTTCTATTTTATCCATTTACACATTCTTATATATTAATTTTATCTATTTACTTATCACTTATTTATGCACCTTCTTCTATTTAGTCATTTATCACTTAGATTTTATCTTTATGTCATTCTAAAACAAGTTCATGGTTGAAAGAGTGATCTTATGATCACAAACTTGTCCATTTTTAGTTTAAAATTTAAAATTTAAACTTGAAATTGTCTAATTCCCTTTATCATTTTTCCTTGAGCCTACTAAACACGTATTTGACACAATTTGATAATACATGTGCTAGCATTTAAATATATTGAATGCATTCATTTGAATCATCCACTAAAGCATTCAAAAGAAAATCTAAACCGTAGATTTTTGGCACCTTAGGACTTTCTAACTCTTCTAGGGTTTTTCACCTAAAAGGAGAGAGTAGGGCCAAAAATGCTAAATATTTCATTCAAATTATGTTATTTAAGGTAAATGAAATGATCTAAATGAATGATTATTTATGCAAGATCTAAGATTTATGCTATGTTTGAAAACACAGTGTTGTTTGCAAAAATCTTAAAAGAATGAACAAGAATACAAAATAAACCAAACAAAAAGTTGTTCTTCAGAATATGTGCACCTGGGAAACTGAAGAAGGATGGAGAACAATCTAGAAAATTGATGAAATCTGAATTTGAGTTGACTGGGACTCATTCACCACCCTGGGCGAATCAGTCTTAGTTATGGGTTTTTCTGCACAAAAGCTATTTTCTGCCAACCACAAACTAGGATATGCATCTGACTCAAAAATACATCTCAGGTGGGACTCATTTTCCGTGCATGGTGAACCTGTCCACTTTTAAATTTTTGCAACTTCAAATCTCTGTTTTGTACCTTGACACCTGTACAACAATTTTTGATGGAAACCCAACTCGGGATCTCAAAAAATTCTTGCAAAATAGCTTAAAATTGTTTGTCTAATGGGGGGTTTTCCTTGGTCAAACCCATAGTTGGGAAATTAAACCTTTAATGAATAAAAATCTGCATAAAACAATAGCCTTAGTTGTGTTAAAGAGTAGGAAAGTTTGAAATATGACAAAAACCCTATTCTATTGTTCTAGAATAAGAAATGCAAATATGATTTATGTAATGGTAGATATCAAACCTAGAAACCTTACAACACATTAAAAATGGAGATAAAATGACATGCAAATGGAAAGTAAACAAAATGCATACCTTAATCTAAAGATAGAGTGAAAATGGAAGATGGAATCACTTTAAAACCAAGTCTTTAAGTGTGATTTGATGGCTAGTTGCATCTCCTCAACCTAGATTTCTTCATGATTCACCATAGGAATCCATCATCAAACCTTTGCAATGTTGAATTTTGACAAAAAGAGTGAGCTTCAAGACCTGCAAAAACCCTAGTTTGTTTCCCTAAGACTTCAACCTTTGCTAATGAGACTTGTTGTAAAGACTTGACTTAGAAATTGCTTTAGTGAATCAAAAAAAAGATGTGTGAAATGGCTTAAAATGATATTTATAAGCAACAACACCTAATTTTCCCATTATTTAGATCTAAGAGGTTGACATTCACCAAAAATTCAAGTTGAATTAATTAAATTCCCGCTTGAAATTGAATTTTCCCTCAAAAGGGACTCATTCTCCACCCTTGGCGAATGGGTCTCACCAAAGGGGACTCATTCACCCAAGGTGGTGAATTGGTCCCACTACTAACTTTTGAAGGTGGGTTTTCGAGGTATGAAAGAATTAAATGTTGTTTGTCAAGTTTTAAGTGATTTCTTAGGTAAAACGAGCTTCTAGATAAAAAATAATGGGTCTTAGGGGCCTATAAATGTTGTTTTGAAAGATAAATGATGTGAGGGGACTCAAAAGTGGGTCTAATTATGCATGAAATTTTCTCTTTTCTCTTTTCTCAAGAGGGTCCAATTTTCTACGACACATGTATCCCCCACTTTAGCGCCCATATGACTCTACATGCATATGTAAGCGAAAGGACTCTAAACGTTGCACTTTATTACATAAAAGGGTACTCATTCAAAAGATAGGAGCACGAAGCCCCCAATGTAGTTCTCTGCAAAACCACAACATTAGGAACCGCATCCTACAACATACATTTGTTAATTTTCCAAAAATCCTTTTATCTAACTCCTAAGAATCCAATTCGAGGGTAGTTGTATGCCCCCCTTGATTCTGATTGCTTTACGAAGGTGGAATCAAGGTAGCAATCTAGCCACGTTGAATAAGAAACATCATATTGTAGGGAATTTCCAAGTACCATGCCTCATGACGATAGATGAATGATGATATCAGGTGCAAAATCATGATTTCAATACATTAAACAACATTGAAAATTGATTACCCTAGTTCCCATTATGTTGATTTGAAGAAGATATACTTTATGAATTCTTTAAAAAGATAATAACCCTATGTTAATGCATAAGAGTAAAAAGAATTGAAAATGGATTAAAAGAAGTAGAAGAAGTAACATGTCACTTACTATTCATTTTACCTTCGTGTGGCTTGAGAGTGACAAGTGAGAAGAAAATTTTGAGCAGACTGGATTAGACACCTTTGTGGCTGGATGATCTTTGGGAGCAGGTGGCACACAATGAGCTGTATCATGAGGAGTCGATTCCACAACTTTCGCCTTGTGATTTTATATTAATTTAATGATTTTAATGCATGGATAGGTTAATTTAGGGCCTTGGAAAAAAAGTTTGCAAAGTGTCCCCTTTTTTCGCAAAGTGTCCCATTTGTTCGCAAAGTGTCCCTTTTGTTCGCAAAGTGTCTTGTTTCTTCACAAAGTGTCCTAAAAGGGTTCTAAAGTGTCTAGGGCCATTAGAAAAGCATACTAGATTGTACTTTAGCACACTTTCCTAATGAAATATTTGAAAATTGAAGAAATTAGATAGATTTTAGAGCATTTTGTGATGATTTTGATAGGTTCCCACTCGGTCACGATAGCGGCTAGGGGGAAGACAACTCACATTTCTGAGAGATCACGTGCCAATGCTATTGACATCAAAGATATAACATTTACAACCAGTGGTTATCTATTGGGCATATCTTATGCCTCCTATGAGATACCATGATGTCATGCTGATGGCTTTGTGTGAGCGTTGGGATGCTGATACTTGTACATTTCATCTTCCCACCGAGAAAATGACCATCACGCTCAAGGATGTACATCACATTCTCTGATTTCCTATTTGGGGAGAGTGAGTATATTTTTGGGGGTATTAGCAATTTCAGGAGAAGAAGAGGGACATGTAGTATTGTTTAGATGGACCTGTACACGATGAGTGGGTTAGAGTGCAGATTGAGCTTCCTATGCTTCTATATTCATGAGATTTGATTGTTAGATGGATTATGATGCACATAGTGGCTCTGGTTCTCAATCCAGATGGACGAGCGACACACTTAGATGGAGGACTAGTACACTTGATACAAGGGATGTATGAGTAGAGGATAGTATATGCTTGGGGCCACTACATTTTAGCACACTTGTATTATGATCTTTGTCAATTTTTGTTTTGTGAGATCAAAAATATGGTACATTGTATGCTTCTATAGGTGTGGTGCCTCGAGTATATCACATGCACCAAGCCCATCGGATTACCTTGTGTTATAGCTATAGGATATCCATGAGCATTCGGCTATCCTTTGTGACGCCTGTGGTAGTATGGGGATTTACACTTTTGGAGGATGAGATCCTGTGGAGACCTTATCTACTCACTCTACAGTGGCCAGATCCCACAGGACAGCTACAGAGGATGCAGATGGACAAGTTTCTAGCTTGGAGGCATGAATATGTTGTATGAAATTTCTACTATGGGTGAGTCATCTGATAGTTTTGATAGGTGCATAAAACATCGATGGCATGCCCCTTCATTAGATGATTAGTGCAGAGTGCTCGAAGGCTAGGTGATATTGTTTGGATGACTATAGATCATGTTCGTGAGAGTGATTCTGATGATTCAAATCACAACCAGCCACCAATGTCTGACATTGATGATGTCGGCAACATAGACGAGCATGATGAGTGGTGGTCATATGCATGACCAACTCCTATGTTCCCCATGGAATTCCCTATAGGTGATGTGGGACTAGAACAAGATGAGGGAGATGAGCCAAAGGAGAGAGCATAGGAGGTATGGTTTAGGCCAGTAGATATTTTTAAGGATGTTATTGATGAGGAGTACCAGTCTGATGTTGATCCTAACTATGAGGACAAGGATGGAGGAGAGGATGATGAGGAGGAGGAGGATTATGAGGAGGATGATTATTATGAGGAGGATCCACCCTTGAGTGAGGGTGATGAGATAGCTATTGAGTATCAATATGAGCATGGAGAGTCCTCGCATACTTACAAGACTGGATCATGTGTAGTAGCTATAGCAGACATCAACACCTAAAGTCAGAGAGAGGCTAGCACGTCTTTGATGCTCCCCAGAGAGGATGAGGTTGACATTCCTCATCCGACTGGAGACATAGTTGATGAAATTTGATTTTACACATGTACATTAGTTTTTTTATGCTTTATATATATATATATCATGATGAGGATTAATGATTATGTACATTGTCTATCTTGCAGCTGCGACTAGAGACTAGTGAGAGTTCTATCATTAGGCTATCATGAAGATAGTGCCTACATCCATCGATGAGGAGGAGATGGATCCTGATTGTGTGCCCCCACCCATCATGGAGGAGGAGCCAGAGTCACTCAGACCATTTGTGAGGTTACGAGAAACATACGAGAGTGTGAGGAGATGACTGCATTGAGCTGAGAATGTAGTACAAACATCACAAACCTCAGCAGAGGTTGGCAAGTTGAATGCAGAGCTGGCACATACAAAAGTGAAGAGGGATTGGATGGAAGAGGAGTGGCGTGTGGCCATTGGTCGAGTGTAGGGTCTAGATTTCACACTCAGATTTGGTAGTTCATGGTCACGGTCACACACAACTATCTCACAACATCTAGGGACCGAGTCATGAGTACCAGAGCCTGAGGGGTCTAGCTCTCACATACCTCTATGAATTTGTATATGATAGTAAGATGTCTATAGAACTTTGATATATATATATATAGACATGTGTAGTTGGTGTTATTATGATGTGTTTCTTTGTGTGTATGTTAGATGTAATGTGATTAATTAAATGGAGTATGTAATTAATGGATACATGATTGAATGTGATCTAGTTAAAACATATTTCAATTTTATTGTAGATACAACATTGTTGATTAGAAGAGAATATGTTAAATTAAATACACCTATAACACATATAAGGATCTAACTTAACATAAAACAAAGGTGAATAGTATATATGAATCCTAACATAATTATAAAATGAACTTAAATAATTACCTTAGAGTTCAAGACAAACACAAAATGAGTTGTCAAGAATGAAGCAATGTGAAAGTTATTTAGAATAATATCAAATAACTTTAAACAACATTGCTTAATCCATCACACTATTCAAAAAGGTTAGAGATAATATCGACACAAATGCATGGCATTAATGGGTTCCTTAAGGGGTGTTTCGTCAAACTGTGTTAAGAGATAAATACCATACCCATAATTGGTATCAACTATGTAAGGTCCTAACCAATTAGGGCTGAATTTATCTTTATCTTCATTGTTAGCGCTAGTATTGTGTTTATTTTCAATAAGAACAAGATCTCCTTTAGAAAATGATTGAGGGATGGTGTGTATATTGTGTTTGATGTGAGCTTGGAGATGTTCAAGAGCGTTAATGCACTGCTCATCGAGCATCTCGAGTTGGTGTAATCGTTGATCTTTATAAGTGTCATCATCAATAAGATCTTTGAGAGCAATTCACAATGTAGGAATTTCTAACTCCAAGGGCATGATTGCGTCAATTCCATAAACAAGGTTATAAGGGGTATTTCCTATGGATGATATAGCATTTGTTCTATAAGCCCAAAACACATAAAATAGTTGCATATGCCAATCTTTATGATGCTTGTTGACAATTTTCTTGAGAATTTGTTCAAGAATCTTATTAGTGTTTTCAGCTTGTCCATTGGATTGTGGATAATATGGTGTGGAAAAACAATGTTGAATGTTGAATGATTCAAGAAATTGTTGAACTTCGGTATTCTTAAATGGAGTTCCGTTTTCTGAAATGATTGTGAAAGGGAGCCCAAAGTGAGCAATTATGTGTTCGAATATGAAATGAAAAATTGATTTAGTAGTTGTAGAATGAAGAGGAATAGCTTCCACACATTTTGTGAAAATTTTTGTTGTGGTGATGATAAACGTATGTACAACAAAAGAAGGAGGTGAAATTTTTCCAATAAGATCCAATCCCCATACTGAAAATGACCAAATGGGAACTTGGGCACAGAGCTTAACAAAAAGAGCATGGATCAAATTTCTATGTTCTTGGCATTTTTTATATGTCTTAATGTAAGCGAAGCAATCCTTCTCCATATGTCTCCAATAATAACCCATATGGATAAGTGTTTTCACTAATGATCAACCTCCAAAATGACCTCCATAGGCACCAACATGAGCTTGTTTGAGCACTAAAGGGATTTTAGAATATTTAAGACATCATAATAAGAGACCATTGAAAGATCTTCTATACCATGCATTTGTGAGGACCACATATTTAGCTGCTAGCTTGTGTAAACATTTTCAAGTATTTGTTGCGGTAGGTTTGAGAATGGTACCATCTTTTAAATAGTTGTATATTGTATCATACCATTCACATGAGGTATCTTGATTTAGTACCAGAATGTCCTCTAGAGGAGTATTAATCGCAGGTTTCATGATAGGATGGATTACAAAGGTGAAATCTATGGAAGGATCGTGTGGGGATATAAGAGAAGTTGTGCTTGCCATTGCATCTGCATGTCGATTGTCTTTTTGTGGTATGTATCAATGGTGAATTGTTTGAACATCTCTAGTAATTTCATTATAAGATCCTTGTATTTTGATAACTTGTCATGTTTAGTTTGATATGTACCATTGATTTTTTTGATAACCAATTGCAAATCACCAAAGATTTTGATATGTTTAACATTCATTGTTAAAACAGCTCGCAAACCTGCGATCAATGCCTCATACTCAACTATGTTATTTTTGCATATGAAATTTAAGCGATAAGATAAGGGAATAGGTTTCCCATCAGGTGGAATTAATACCAATCCAACACTGAAACCTATTATACACTTAGATCCATCAAAATACAATTCCCATGGTTGAATGTTAGTGGTTAAGACATTATCATCAGGAAATGAATCATGAGTAGTAAAGTGAAAGGGGAAGGAGCATCAGCTAAGTGGTTGGTTAAGGCTTGTCCTTTGATTGCTTTTTGTGAAACAAATTTAAGGTCAAACTCAGTTAACAACATCACCCACTTAGCTAAGTGGCCAGAAAGTTTTTTTTGTTAAAAATATGTCTAAGAGGATCAAATTTTGTTATAACTTGTATTTCAGCATTTAGTAAATAATGTCGCAACTTACTAGTAGCGAATACAAGAGCCAAGCATTATTTTTCAATTGGTAAATATCAAGTTTCGTAATCAATTAAGGTTTGACTTATGTAATAAATGAGGTGTTATTTTCCATGATCATCATGTTGAGCCAACAATGCTGCAAGAGCATGGGTAGATGCAGCGATGTACAAGATAAATGGTCTATCTGGCATGACGGGTTGTAAAACAGGTGGGGTTGCAAGGTATTCCTTTAAACTCTCAAAAGCCTATTTACAATCCTCATCCTAATCAAAAGGTATACCCTTTTTAAGAAGATGCATGAAACGTAATGTGTGATCAGCTAAAGATGCAACAAAATGTTAGATAGCTTGAATTCGACCTTATAATGTGTGCAACTGAGAAATATATCTAGGAGGTGGCATGTTAATGATTGCATCAATTTTCTTCGTGTCCACCTCAATGCCTTTGTGAGACATGACAAACCCCAAGAGTTTACCGCTATCTATGCCAAAGACACACTTTTTGGATTCAATTGCATGTTGTATTTTCGTATTCATTCAAAGATTTTGTAAAGGACATTTACATTGTCTTGTCGTGTGAAAGATTGAGCTAGGATATCATCAAGATAATCTTCAAATTTTTTGTGAATGTAATCATGAAAGATTAATGTCATTGCACATTGATAAGTTGCATTGACATTCTTTAAAGCGAAGGGCATCACAACCCAAAAAATGTTCCCCAAACAGTTGTAAAGGCTATTTTATATTGATCTTAAGGGTTAATAAGGATTTGATTATAGCCAGAAAATCCATCCATGAATGACAATAAAGCATGTCTAGTAGTTGAATCCATGATCATGTCTATATTAGGAAGCAGAAAGTCATCTTTTAAGGAAGCTTTATTCAAGTCTCGAAAATCTATACATATCCTAATATGATTATCGGGTTTTGCAATTATGACAATGTTTGAGATCCAAGGAGAATAATCAATAGGTCTAATAAAGCCTACATCAAAGAGTTTTTCAAGCTCTTATTTAACATGTAAGGCTATGTTAGGATGCATTTTTCTTATCTTTTGACGAAGGGGTTTAGCATTTTTTAGCAAGGACAATGTTATGTGTTACAATTTTCGGGTCAATTCCTGGCATATCAGAATATTTTGAAGCAAATTTTTTTAGGAAAATCATGAAGTAAAGTAGTAGTGTCTTCTTGTTCTTCATCATCAAGGCACTTCCCAATCTTGATAACTGTGTCTTTATCATTAATTTCCATTGGTACATCAATAGTATCTACTAAAGGGAGTGCATTGGATTTAGGAACTTTAGATTCATAGGGTGCTTTAGTGATATCACTTTCTTCTTGCTTGGTAACAATCATGGCATGAGGAATTTTTTTCACAGACATAAGCGAGGATGTGTCATCATAAATTCCTAACATGTGTTTCAAAGTTTCATCACTATCAACATACGTGCATGATTGTGGTAAGTTCATATCAAGCAATTCATGATGTTTAATTGTGAGTTGGTGATGTGGTTGACATGTAATAGCATTAATGTTCAAAGATGGTCATTGGGTAGCTTTTGTTGTTTTAGAAAAGGAATATCCCAATCTAGTTTTTGTCTCTTGCATATTAGGTTCAATAGGAACACGAATACCTTGTTCATGTTTTCCACATCCTTTTCTAGTATATAAAAAAAAATTACAAGTTCATAGCCTTTTCCATAAAGTCGTTCCATTTCTTGCGGAATAGGCAAGGATTGATAATATATCTCATCAAAATTTGTTGTGTATGTTGCGTTTTCATCCAAATTATAGGAGATAGATGTTTGAGATGACTGTTGAGAATTTTGAGTGGACATGATTGTTGGTTGTTCTTGTTCATCTTTCTTTTGTGTGAGTATATATTCACCCATAAATGAGGGTGTGAATTGTAAGGATCCCCAATCATCACCAAATAATTTAGATACTGATTCCTCATTGTTTTGTTCAATTTCAAGAGGATCTATATTAGATGTTGGAATTAATGTTTTCAAAGGACTCATAACTATGTTTTCAAGGTGTAAGCAACTTTTAGGCTCAGGGTCTATTTCAACTTGATAAATGTGATTGTTATGGATGTGTTTCATGATACAATGAAGGGTCAAAGGCAATGCATTCATCTCATGAATCCATGGTCTGCCTAAAAGAAGATTATATGAGAGATCATAAGGCATGAAATGAATAGTAGTTTGCAAGGTAGCCACTCCAACTATAATAGGTAAAGTAGTTATCCCAAGCGGTTGCTTTGTTGTGTTATCAAATCCTTGAATAAAGATGAAATTAGGTATTATTTGTGACTTGTCAACGCATAATTGATCAAGGAGATTCACACTACACACATTAAGAGCATAACCATTATCAATGAGAGTTCATTTGATACCTATGCGATTGTATTGGGCAATTATCATAAAGGCTTTATTTTGTTTACGCAACTCTAAAGTTGGGAGCTTATGTTGATGGAAAGTAATGTCAAGATTCATTTTTTGGATTAGAGCTGCCAAATCATTCATAGTGGTATTAGGAGGAACTGTGATTTGTTTTAAGGCTATATGAAGGATGTTATGATAATTAAGTGAGTTTTGAAGTAAATCCCGAAGGGAAATATTGGAAGGAGTATTCGTTAATTGTTCAACAAGATCATACTCCTTTGTGTGTGGGTTGTAACAAGGAGAACTAGGTGGATTGGGTAAAGGTAAAGAAGGTGGTGGTGGTTGTGGTGGTTGTGGGTTGTTTCTAGTATTATATGTATGAGCAATAGTAACATTACTTCATTGCTGCAACATATTGGTTTTAGGTGGGTAAAGGGTGTACTGGGGTTGGTTAGAGGGATGAAGTTTATGCGAGGGTGGATAAAGAATAAGTTGAGGTTGAATTACATTAACATCCTTGGTAAATTATATTTTTCACAATAAACCATAACAGGTGATTTGGGTGGGATGAAGTCCTGAAGGGACTCATCTAACAAATGCAAATCACCACAACTAAAAGGTTTGAGGGCTAAATTATCATCTATTGGTTTAAGGTTTTTAGGAGAAGCATTAGGGGTGTTAACGATTTGTATCATAAGGTTGTCACAACAAACCTTAGTGGATGACTTATGCGAGATGAATTCTTGAAGGGCTTCATCTAACAAATCAAAGTCATCACAACTAAAAGGTTTGAGGAATTCTTTAGATGAAGTTCTTTAGTGAGTAAGAGGAAGTTTTGAAGAACTTCATCTAACTTGTCAACATCATCGCTGCTAAGAGGCTTGGAAGAGATGTTTCTAAATTGAATCATTTGTTTAAAGGGTTGGTTTGATGTTTTAGGTTTTTTGTTTTTATGTATCGATGAATTTGATCTAAAGGAACTAGGAAAAAATACTGAAAAGGAAAGTTGCAAAAATTTAAGACTATCCATAAATGCCATGAAAGAAAGTAATATTTATGCTAAGAAAAAAAAAATAACTAAACTACAATAGAAAGGCAATTGTAGAAAACAAAAAGGTGAAATGGAATAAACTAAAATCTAGAAATTCTGATCAGAAATTGCAGTGGGACTAATTCACCCTAGGTGGAAAATGACTCCTAGGGGATGAATTTTTTAAGTTTTTTTTCTAATTTTTTTGTCTTTTCTGAAGGTTTCTAAGTCTGTACAATGTAGAAACAAAATGCAAGGATAGAATGTTGGAATAATCTAATGAAATGTGATGCACTAACAAATTCTAAATGATGCTTTCACTTATGCAATGTTTAAGAAGACCTAAGATGCAAAACAATGCAAAAGGATGAAGTATTTAAGTCCTAAGATGCAAATAGAAATGTAAATAAGAAATATGTTCAAAATGCAGGTTCACCAAAATGAACCATAGATTTTTGGAACCTTAGGACTTTTTAACTCTTTGAGGGTTTTTCACCTAAAAGGAGAGAGTAGGACCAAAAATGCTTAAGGGTTCATTCAAATTATGTTATGTAAGCTAAATGAAATTATCTAAATGCAATTAAGTGATCTAAATGACTGATTATATATGCAAGATCTAAGATTTATGCTATGTTTGAAAACACAGTGTTGTTTGCAAGAAAACTTAAAAGAATGAACAAGGATACAAAATAAACTAAACAAAAAGGTGCTCTTTAGAATATGTGCACCCGATAAACTGAAGAATACTAGAGAACAATCTGGAAAATTGATGAAATCTGAATTTGAGCTGACTGGGACTCATTTGCCACCTTGGGCGAATTAGTCCTAGTTCTAGGTTTTTCTGCATAGACGTTGTTTTCTGCCAACCGGGAACCAGGATCTGTATCTGACTCAAAAATTCATCTTAGGAGGGACTCATTCACCATGTATGGTGAATCAATCCACTTTTAAATTTCTACAACTTCAAATCTTTGTTTTGTACCTTGACACTTGCACAATAATTTCTGACGAAAACTTGACTCTGGATCTCAAAAAATTCCTACAAAATAGCTTAAAATTGTTTGTCTAATGGGGGGTTTTCCTTGTTCAAACCCCTAGTTTGGTAATTAAACCTTGAATAAATAAAAATCTGCATAAAACCCTAGCCTTAGTTGTGTTAAAGACTAGGAAAGTCTTAAATATGACAAAAACCCTATTCTATTGTTCTAGAATAAGAAATGCAAATATGATTTATGTAATAAAATATCTCAACCCTAGAAACCTTACAACACATTAAAAATGGAGATAAAATGACATGCAGATGGAAAGTAAAAAAAATGTAGACATTAATTTGAAGATAGAGTGAAAATGGAAGATGGAATCACTTTGAAACCAAGTCTTTAGGTGTGATTTGATGGCTAGTTGCATCTCCTCAACCTATATTTCTTCACGATTCACTATAGGAATCCATCATAAACCCCTTGCAATGTTGAATCTTGATAGAAAGAGTGAGCTTCAAGACCCGCAAAAGCCCTAGTTTGCTGCCCTAAAACTTCAACCTTTGCTAATGAGACTTGTTGTAGAAGACTTGACTTAGAAATTTCTTTTGTGAATTTACAAAAAGATGTGTGAAATGGCTTGAAATGAGTATTTATATGAAAAAACACCTAATTTTCCCATTATTTAGACCTAAGAGCCTACATTCACTAGAAATTCAAGTTGAATTATTTAAATTCTCGCTTAAATTTGAATTTTCCCTTAAAAGGGACTCATTCGCCACTATTGGTGAATAGGTCCCACTAGAGGGGACTCATTCATCCAATGTGGTGAATGTGTTCCACTATTGAATTTTGAAGGTGGGATTTTGGGGTATGAAAGAATTAAATGTTGTTTGTTGGGTTTTAAGTGATTTCTCACATAAAACGAGCCTCTAGATAAAAAATAATGGGTCTTAGGGGCCTATAAATGTTGTTTTGAAGGATAAATGATGTGAGGGGACTCAAAAGTGGGTCTAATTATGTGTGAAATTGTCTCTTTTCTCAAGAGGGTCCAATTTTCTATGGCACAACATCATTCAAGAGCATTGGTGTAATCAATAACAACAAATCGTTATTTAATAAACTAAAATAGTAAAGAGCATGCATAGTTATGGGTTTGATTGCATTTTTATTTCTAATTAATCTAGCCTATATCTCCTTATGACATAAGATTATCACTTTAAGGTATTTTTGGTACTACTAGTTCCAAAAAAATTATAATGATCAAAGTAGAAGATTGTGTATGAAGTGGAGTTGCATGAGGAGAAAACTACTAATTGCTAGTACAAATCCAAAGTTGAAGTATGGATTCATGACCATAACTTCATCCTATACTCACAAACTCATCCTATAACAATGTAGAGATTACTGTAAATTTCCAAACATATATTGACAAATAGGCACAATTTTCTAGGTCTAACATCAAACACATTCTAACAAGTTTTCCATTTGACATCATTCTCTAGTTATCAAACTAATTATAACTCTCCATCTAGTTAAATTCTCAAAGAAAATTATCTAGTATATTATCTCCAACTATATTTAGTTAATCTAGGTTAGTTGTACTTGATTGGTTGAATCTACTTAGCCTTGGTTAACTACTTGAGGAACCTTTATTTTCCTTTTCATTTTGGTGAATCTATCTAATTTTAGACCTTCCAGATTTCTTGCTAGGGTTTATATTACATAGGGTTTTCTAGATCTACATGTGTTGATATTACATATTTTTCTCATACCTACTCTTCTCTTCCATACAATTCTACCTCAAGTGGTTAAGCTTCTTCTAAGGAAGCACAACTCTGATACCAATTTTTAGAAACACAAGACAGTTGAGAGGGGGGTGAATCAATTGTACATTAAAAAATTCAAACCCTCAGTAATCTTTAAACCATTATTAAGCATCAAAATAATGTAAACACATGAAACATAAGAACATTCACAATCATACACAATAGAACACTAGATTTATGTGGAAAACCCTAATTAGGGAAAAACCGCAATAGAAATTAGCTCATATATATATGAATAACAACCCTGAATACAATAGGCTCATTGTCAAAAGGGCTTACTACCCAGAAGAAAAGAATGGCTCAATTCCCAAAGGACTCACTATCTAGAAGAAAGAAGAATATAAGAAGATTATTACAAGGATACCTTCACAACCTTAGAACAACATGAAAATACACCACTACAACTCTACACCCTCTGCAACCTTTGGCTCACTACCCCTAATAACTTCAGGTACACTAAAAATGTAAACACCTTCTTCTCACTGCATACGATAACCTTAGGCATTTAATCTCACACACAAATCACCACACTTGATCACATTTTCATCTCACATCACATCTATGACATTTCCAAAATTAACCTTTCTTATATATATATATATATATATATATAGCATTGTAAATTGTCACCCTTGACAATTTCACACTATGTTTTTCTCCCCTTAGTTTATTGGACCTAATTGAGCACCTAATTTCTCAAATTGTGCATTCTATGGCCTAATTTTAACAAGTAATGATAAGTTACAAGCGGAAATCAAATGCATTTATCTGGTACTTTTCCCTCAAAACCTTAATTTTTTGGTCCCAAATTTGAATATGTCAGTGTTAGTATTTTATCTTTTCCAATTCAAGTTACAAATGTTAGCTATCTGGATCTAATTTGTGGGAAATTAAATAAATTCCTATAAAGACATATTTATTGCATCATTTGAGATCATCTAGAAGATCATTGGAAAAGTTATTGTCAAGATCATTCAAGATAAACACTTTAGAGCTTTATTGCAGAAATTCAAGATCCAAACATCATGTCAAATCCTATGTGAGTTTATGCATGTTCATGTTATCATTATTTGTGAAGGCTAACCCTTTCGTAGTTCTCCAATAAATTCAAATAATTGAAGAAAGATCCAAGACCTTGAGGTGATGTGCATGAATTCAATCCTTCAAGGAAGCCATTGAAGGGTGGTGAGTTGTAGCACTTTGTTGAATCATCATTCCTTCCTATCATTTATCTTTTCTATCATTGACATTTCCATTGTGGAAGTGGAAACACTAAAAAAGGGTTTAAATTAGGAAACCCTGTAAATGGTACAACCCTTCCTCTCTCTTTGAATGTATAGGTTTTAGGTTTGAGGGAGATTGAAGGAATTTTGAAGATCCATCATTCAAAGTTGCAATCAAAACCCTACACCTTCACAAGCCATGAAAACTCACAAAAATATTTGATAGTGATCCGAAAAATTTGCAGGCAGAATCGAGAAGCTCTAATCCAATATTCGAGGATTATGAAAATAAATCCAAAATATCCCTACAAGGACATAGGTGCTATATGGAGGAAATTTCCTATTAAGGCTGACTCCAAATTTATGGGATAGGTGCACAAAGTTCTCCCTTTCTCAGATCTGGTTGCAAATTTTTGTTAGAGTGACTCAATTGTCAGAATCTTGTATTTTAATATTAGGGAACATAGTCTAATTAGGTCAATCAAGGAAAATAAATTTCAATCAATATCCAACACCCACAAAGATGCAGATCTAGGTTTTATTGGCTCACCTTCATGGTTGAAATTCAATCTAATCACCTTGTTGATCTACATCGTAAATGGCCACATATAAAGAAAGGAAATTTTGATCCTAAGTTCTTTGCATTAGAATTGGGACCACAATTTTATATGTTTCATTTGGTAAAACAAAATAAGTTCTCTCATATCATTTAAATTTTCTTAAAAATAAATTTGTAAAAAAATATATGTCTTTCTTTCTTTGTTTAAAATAAATAATTTTACACTTATAAAAAAAAGTATTTTGTATACAACTTACTTTCAAATTTACAAATGTTCTTAAATGTTTCATAAGATCAATGTACAATCATCCTTAATCCTTCATCACACTTCATAAGACCTTAAAGGAAACCAAAAAAAGAATAGGAGAGAAAAATGTTAAGATCAATGTGCTCTCCACCCAAACATAGTGTTGTGAGATAACCCACCCTCGATCTTGGGGTTATATAGCCACTTGGGTGGAAAATTTAACAACCACAAAAATATTTGAACAAAAAATTTACACACATTTACATACATAGCCTCACATGGCACTACTGAATTTGACACCATTTTCCGACGGTAGTTCGTCGGTAGTTTGACAAATCTTTGTTAGACAAGCGATGAAATGGAAAAAATATTTTCATCGTTGTTTTTTTATCGAAAGGCTGATGACGAATTAAACATCAAAATAATGGCAAAGAATCGTTGGTCGTCAGCATCATGAAATGGCTTAGAATTTCATCATAATATCAACAAGCACTTTGTGTATCCACCAACGAATTACACCAGAAGTTCGTCGCTAGTTCGATGAAATGGGCAAGTAGTAGCGTTGAAGCAACACCAGACATTTGTCTCCATTTTGATGAAATGGGCAAAGAGTAGCATTGAAACAACACCAAAGGTTCGTTGAATGTGCAATGAAATAGGCAAGTAGTAGCGTTGAAACAACACCAAGAGTTCGTCAAAATTGGGATGAAAAGAGCAAGGAGTAACGTCGAAAGAACACCAAACGTTCGTCAAAAGTGTGACGAAATGGGAAAGTAGTAGTGTGGGAACAACACCAAAGGTTCGTCGAATGTGATGAAATATGCAAGTATTAGCGTCAAAACAACACTAAGAGTTCGTCGAAATTGCAACGAAAATAGCAAGGAGTAGTGTCGAAAGAACACCAAATGTTCATCAAAAGTACAACAAAATGGGAAAGGAGTTACGATAAAACCTTCATTGTAGCTATAGCAACTTTGTCAAACCTTTTTGTTGATTCGTGGGTGGGTTTCATCGAAATTGTGATGAAGAATCCATTTTTTTGAAAAAAAAAATAGTTGTAGAAATGTGCCATTGCGGAGACTGATGACTGATCACACATATAGACTGCATATTGGTTTGATGCTTCAAACGATGCATTTATTATATTGAAAAGTGCATTACCTTATTGAGCTTCTCTTTATTTCAAGAATAGTTTAATATTCTCTACTTAACAGGGCCAACCACGTGACGGTGGAAGCTCATTTGGTCCCTCCCCCCCCCTCACATCACTCTCAATTCCCCATACCCAATCATATAACATTAATCATTCATTCAAGCATTAATAACATATAACATTCATTCATTAACATATAACATTCATTAATTAACATATTCACATTCATTCATTAACATATAATATTTATTCTTTCAGTTTTTACATATTATCAAAAATATGGTTGTCATGATATGATTACAATCACTTTTTTTTTTTGTTTCTTTTTTAAAGCTACATAAAGCTGAAGTGGAGTATCATTTTCTAAATCAATATATGTCCCCTTTAGTTCTGCCCTCTGCTTGTTATCTTAATTTACGCCTTAATCGTCTTCTCAAGGACGTGGATGCCGCTATAAAGGGGATTTGCTACAATAAGAAAGAAATGTTAAACATATGTTTTATTATTATTGTTACAAGTATTTTATTAATTAAAAGAACATTAGAGTGGTTCTCTTTACCTGATGGGTCCACATCATGTTCCTAAACTTTTGTTATAGACTCATGCTCAATATGTTGAACACCCTCTAAATCCTGATCTGCGGTTGAAACACGAAAGGTTACATTAATTAATACACCAATTGAAATTAAATATGTTTAAGAGAACATGAGGGTGGTGTTTTACCCGATGGGGCCACATCATGTTCCTGATCTTCTCTAGCCTGATCATGCTCAACACATTGATCACGCTCTACATGCTCTAAAGTTGAAACACAAAAGGTTACATTAATTAATACACCAATTGCAATTAAATATGTTTAAAAAACTTTAGAGTGGTCCTCTTTTCCTGATGGGGCCACATCATATTCCTGATCTTCTCTAGCCTGATCATGCTCAACATGTCGATCATGCTCTACATGCTCTAAAGTATCGGGATGCACACCATGACCTTCATTTGCACGTTGTGCTCCACCCTCACTAGGCTACATTCCAATGTCATGTGCAATATTATCACTGCTTGAATGTTTAAAACAAATAGACATGTAATTACTTTATGGTGGAAATTTATATTGAATAGATTGCATAAGTATTCAATTTTAAATAAACTTTATTGAGTTTATTTACCTACATGTTGGATGCAATGGAAGATTGTGTTTTCCCAGTCAAGACTCTTAGGCGTTCAGCCACGACTCCATAGCCTTGCTGGAAGGCAATCTTTAGGTCCTCTTTTGTGGGAAGTCTGTTGAATTCAGAGCCCTACATTTTTGCATAAGATCATGAATTTTGCTTCTATGGTGTGATAAAAGAAAAAAAAATTCAATTTATTATAATTAGGATGCAATATTTCATTTATTGATACTTACAATTTGTGCGGCTAATTTCATATAACCACCAGAGCCAAGTTTGTGTTTCCTGTGCTTTTCTAGTCTTTCCTTTGTATCATTCGATGTGTCGGGCATCCTATGAAAAGTTTGAAATACGTTAGATTATGTAAAAACAAAGAGTAATCAGTATGTAATTACATTTTTGATAGTATCACACATAGCATACTAATTTTTTTTTAAAATTCAATGGCATTTCCATAGCATACAGACATTGAGAGAAAATAAAACATAGAGTTCAATCCATGAATTATAGAAAATAGATTTTTGTTGGTTATATTCATATCGCTGATTACATTGCACAAAACATACTACAATTGCATAAATATTAGATGGTGACAGTTGTCTATGCTACCACATTTATCATACATGTCTACCAAAGCATTTTATCAAACAGTTCACTGCCTTGCTGCTATGGCTAAAAGCCTAAAATAGGTGCTTTCAAACAAGCTATGGATGCTTGGAAAAAATATATCAAAGCATCATAGTAAGCAATAGCATAGACAAGGCAG
>VDFB02085107.1:0-25003 GCA_007258455.2 Sequoia sempervirens | reverse complement strand
AATCATAGACATCTCAAATGCTTTTTGCATCTCTTCTGTAAATATCTTACACATGTACCTTCATTTCCTCCAAAGATGATATCATCCACATACATAAATACTATCAACATTTTGTTTCCTTCAATATTGAAATAAAGATTGTTGTCTACAAAGTCTTTGATAAACTTTTGTTGTGTCGGATACCTGTCCAATCTTGCATACAATGCTCTAGGAGCCTGTTTCAGTCCATACAATGCCTTTTTCAACTTATAGACCATATCCAATTTGTTTGATAATTGAAATCCCTCTAGTTGTTCCATGTACACTTCTTCTTCCAACTCTCCATTCAGAAATGTAGACTTGACATCCATCTAATATACCTTGAAGTCTTTATAAGCAGAAAATGCCAAGAACATCTAAATAGCCTCCATTCTTGCCACCAGTGCAAATATCTCCTCAAAATCTATGCCTTCAACCTATGAATAACCCTTGCATAAAAGTCTTTCCTTATTTCTCACAACTTCACCATTCTCATTTAGCTTTTTTCTAAACACCCACTTAGTACCAATCACATTCTTGTTTACAAGTCTAGGGACCAATTCCCATGTCTAATTCTTCTCTATCTACTGCAACTCTTCTTTCATTTCTCTAACCCAACTTTCATCTTTACATGCTTCATACACAGACTTAGGTGCTATCTTTGAAATTAAACATAGATTTACCTCACCTGCTACCACTTTGCTTCTTGTCTTCACACCTTCACTCTTATCTTCAATTATTTTGTCTTTAGGGTAATTATTCTTTACATACTTAATAGTCTTAGGAGTAGGTTCCAAACTTTCTTGCTCTTCTTCAACTTTTTCTTCTTCTTTATTCTCTTTTGGTATTGGTTCATAGATAGGCTCATCTGGTTAAACTTCACTTACCTCAACTGATTTGTGCATATCTTCATCAACCTTCACATTTTCACTTTCAACAATCTTCCTCAATCTCTTATTGAAGCATCTGTATTCTTTGCTACTAGTTGAATACCCAAGGAAAATTTCATCACATCTAACATCAAACTTCCCAAGGTTCTCTTCATCTCTTTTAATGTAACATTTTCTTCCAAACACCTTAAAGTAATTCACAGTAGGAATCTTACTAGTCCACAACTCATAAGGAGTCTTAGTGTTGTTACCTTTGATTTGAACTCTATTAAGAATATAAACAGTAGTGTGGATTTCTTATCTCCAGTATACATCAGGTACATTTTCTTCTTTCATCATGGTTCTTACAGCTTCTTGAACAGTCTGACTCTTTCTCTCAACAACTCCATTCTACTTAGGAGTTCTAGGAGTAGAAAAATATCTCTTTATACCATGATCTTCACAAAATGCATTAAACTCACTAGAAGTGAATTCTCCACCTCTATCAAACCTTAAAAATTTGATTCTCAAGTTTACTTCATTCTCTACCCTTGCCTTAAACGCTTTAAATCTATCCAAAGCTTGAGTTCTCTCCCTAAGAAATGTAACCCATGTCATTCTAGAATAATCATCAACAAGGAGCATGAAATACCTGTCACCATTTAGACTTCATAGAGGTCAGTATGAATCAATTCCAGCATTCTGATAGTTGATTGATCTTTTCCTTTAAAACAACATCTTGTTTTTTTCCAAACTGACAACTCCTGCACATAGTATTAGGCTTTGTGATCTTAGGAAAATCTTAGAAAACCTCTCTTGAACTGATCCTGATCAAATTATCAAAGCTTACATGTCCCATCCTCCAATGCCATAGCCAACTTTCATTAACTTGAGATATAAGGCACTGACCATCAACACCCTTAAGTTGATAAATGTTTCCATATGTTCTTCCAACAGCAACCACAATTTTGAATCCTTTTCTAATCTCACAGGTGTTATCCTAAAACACAAGCTTGAATCCTTTGCTACACATTTTCCAACACTCAAAATATTATTCCTTAAGCCCTTAACATAATAGACATCATCAATATTGTGTCTTCCATCAAAACTAATTGTTCCTTTCCCAACAATCTTTGCTCCAGAATCATCTCCAAACATAACCAATCCACCATCATATTTTTCAAGCTTAGTGAACTTACTTTTATCTAAGGTCATGTGATTAGAGCAGCCACCGCTAATCACCCAATAGTCTTCATCTTGTCTGGCATGAAATGCAATAACCAAAGTACCTTCCATCTCATCCTTCTTTTTCTTCATACCACTTTCCCATGCACATCTTCTAGAGTTAGTAGTTACAAATTTATTCTCTAAAGCTAGAAACAATAATTCATCATCATTATCCTCAAAATCAGATTCATCATTAGATATTCCAACATCTTCTCTGACATAATACAACTTCTTATACTTCTTATCCTTTTTGTATTTATTTTTATCTATGTTCTTCTTATGTACAACTCTATTTGTACATCTTGAAGCATAGTGACCAATATTTCCACAACTGAAACATTTAAAAGGCAACATACTTTTGTACTTACCAGTACCTCTCTTCAACTTCCTTGTAAAGTTTGCTTCCAAATCATCTGAATTATCACTATTTAGATCATCCTCTATCTTTGTAGCTTTAATGGTTGATTCAATCTTCTCCTCTTTCTTTCCAAACTTCCTCATCTCAAATGCAGTCAAGATGCCAAATAGTTCTTTAGTAAACTTCTTAGGATCATACACTTCTTCTATAGCTAAAACTTATCACTGTAACTCTCCTATGTAGAGTCATCAAAATCTTCTCCATTACATCTTCATTGGTCAGGGTACCACCTTGATTCTTCACTTCATTTATTGCAATAGCAACCCTCTGGAAATAGCTTGCAATATCTTCACCTTCTTCCATTTTCAAATTCTCATATCTGTGCTTTGTTGTCACCTTCTTTGACAATTTCACTCTATCATTTCCTTAATAGATATCTTATAACTTCTTCCAAACTTCATAAGCAGTGCCCAAAGAAATAACTTTAGTTCACTCAGTCTTAGATAAGGCACTATAGATTGCATACGTCACTTTCTCATTTTCCTCATAGGCAGAAATCTCATCTACATAAGAAGTACCACTTTTTGGTGCAACATACTTCATCTCAACAACCTTCCAGGTCTTGTAACCAAGAGAGATTATGTAACCTCTCATCTTCACTTTCCAATCACTGTAGTCAAACCCATCGAACATAGGGATCACCAATTTTTGCGCCATCGGATCTACCTCAAAAAATTAAGATCTTCACCAAGGAACCAAAGCTTTGATACCAATTGTTGAAAGGCATAAGACAACTAAGAGGGGGGGTGAATCAGTTGTCACCAAACTCAATCTCAAATCTCAAACAATTATCAATTTCAAATCCACTTTGTTTTGTTATTAAATGTGAACATGAAATACAAATAATAGAAAACAATATCAACACAAAAAACACCATATTTAAATGGAAAGCCCAATAAGGGAAAAACCATGGTGAGGATTAGCTCACAATATAAAGTAATAGCAAAACCAATTACAAAGAGGCTCACTGCCAAAGGGTTCACTGCCTAGATACAAGGCTCACTACCTACAGAAAGGACTCACTATCCAGAAGGAGGCTCACTGCCTATAGATAGAAGAGATAACAGAAAGATCCACCACTGCAAGTTACACATATCCACAGCCTAATAAGAAGGATTGTAGACACCGTGAGCTCACTTCTTTCAGTAATCTAATACATTAAAGCACTATTGCCTCAAGTTACTTTCACACAACTCTACTTCACAAAATTTTGGCTTGTTCGATGCAATTCATAACATCTCAACTTGTATTTATATCATCTTCAACCTTAGAAAATTTCTCCAAGGTCAACTACACACTTTATTTCATAAATTCAAATTAGGTCAAAAACTCAACATTCTCGCAGTTGAAAGAAATTAGAGAGGACCAAACCAACACTTAACCAAGACCCAAAACAATATCTTGGATCAATCACATGCCTCCTTAATTGATACTTAATCCTTCGTATGAAGTGTAAACACCAGGTCAACCAAACCTAATGAAAACACATATGAACTTTGAAGTACACACTTCTGCAATGAGAAAATAACATGTGGTCCACTCAACACGCTTCGCCATACATTGGAAAACATCTTAGATACCTCTAGATACATCTGTAGAAAATACAACAATGTTCAAATTCATAACACTTCTCACCAATCCATCTATATTGTACAGATACATACAAAAACTCAAAAAATCAACTTCCAGAGCACCAAACTATGAACACCTTTTCCAGAACACAGAGAATACCATTACAAGAAATTTTAGATCTACAAGACCTAAAACAAATCAGCAGAGGACTATGGAGCAGAAACATTTCTCTCAGTCCATAGATAAACAACTCTACCAAACCAATTCACACACCGGTGAACACAACTTTCACTCTCCATCAAACCAAAAGCTACAAACCAGGAGATATCACCAACAGATGCCCATAAAAAATACTTTAGATCCAAACAAGCATAGGATCAACACAAAAGAAATGCAGAGCACATACCAGAGCATATTTTGAACATACACAACTCTGTCTTCACTATTTCTCAAAAGCACTTGACAACTCATCATATTAGCACACCTACAACACCATAAAGATAGCTCCATGTACTCACAACATCTCATCAGCATCTCAATTATACATGCACAACCTGCAACATCCTATACTATGTTGACATCAATGAAAAGATCAATGACAACACCACCAAACTTGCTCATACTTGCAACACAACTCTGATCCTTACTAGCTTCATTAAAGCTTTTTGGTTCAATTTGAGATAGGAGAGAAAATTTTACTTGTTCTTTGTATTTTGCAAGTCTTCTTTTGTTCTGAAAACCTTCATTCTTATCGCTAATTATTTGATCTACGGGATGATCTTTTTACACATATTTTGCAGGGGCTCGTTCAACCACTTCTTCAATCTGCTCTTCTTGTTCTTCTTCTTCAACTGTTGCACCTATGTCATCTTCTTCTGACTCAATTTTAAGGTTATTTCTGCTAGGCTTACCTTGATCTGCATTTTTATCTACCTTGACATTTATACTCTCCACAATATTGTGCAATCTCTTATTATAACACTTGTAGACTTTGCTTTGATTGGAATATCCTAAGAATATCCCTTCATCGCACCTTGAATCAAAGCTTCCCAAGTTATCATCTTTGCGCTTAATGTAGCACTTGCTACCAAACACCTTAAAATGCTTGATGGATGCAAGCCTTCCAAACCATAGTTCATATGGAGTCTTTCCACTATTCGGTCTAATAAGAGCTCTATTCTGAATATGAACTACGGTATGTACAACTTCCTTCCAAAAAGTATCCACTATATTGGCCTCACTTAACATTTCTCTAGCCATATCTTTCACAATTTTGTATCTTCGTTCCACCACTCCATTTTGTTGTGGGGTTCTTGGGGAAGAATATTGTTGCTTGATCTTGTGATCTTCACAATACTCTTTGAATTCACTTGATGTAAACTCTCCACCTATGTATGATCTTAGACATTTAATTCTTCTCCCAATCTCATTCTCTACCAACTTTCTAAAAGCCTTAAACTTCTCAAACGTTTATGTATTCTCCTTTAGAAATGTGACCCATGCCATTCTAGTATAGTCATCAATTAGCAACATAAAGTATCTCTCACCAAGTGGTCCTCTTGTCCTTGAAGGACCACACCAATCAGTATGAATCATCTCTAAGGGTTTTGTAGTTGAATAATCTTTTGTAGGAAACAAAAATAAATAAAAAATTCCTTGTTGGCATCCTTGGCAGATAGTGTTTTCAGGCTTTACAATCTTAGGAATATTCCTTACCAGTCCTTTTGAACCTATCTTTACCAAATTATCAAAGTTAGAATGTCCTATTCTTTTATGCCACAGCCAACTCTCATCAGCTTGGCTGATTAAACATGTGTGATCTTCCACTTCACATAGATTGTAGAGATTACTATCAGTCCTTATCCCTTGAGAAATTGTCTTACTATTTTTCCTTATTTTGTAGCCTTCTGAGTTAAAAATAACCTTGTATCCATTATCACACATATGGCTGACACTAAGAAGATTGTGTTTCAAGCCTTCAACATAGAGCACATCTTTAGTTTTGTTCTTTCCATCTATGCTTAAAATTCCTTTGCCACATATCTTGACTATAGTGTTATCACCTAAACTTATTGATCCTCCTTTTCTCATTTTGAGCTCAATGAATTTAATTTTATCTCCAGTCATATTCTTGGATCAACCACTATCAATTACCCATAAATCTTGTTCTTTTGCATGTAATGTTGTTTGGGAAATCATAGATTGAGTATCTGTAATAATTCCTTCAAATTTCTTCAGAAATGCTTCAGATCGCTTCTAGATTACTCCAAGATTCCTTTCAAACTCTTCAAGTGCTCAAGTGACTAAAAAGAATTAAAAATTTTACCTTATACACCATCGATTTTACCTAATTTACATTAAATGCGGTAGCCATCAAAAAGTTGCTAAAAACATTCTTCTCAACACAAAAAACTCTAATTTGATCCACAAATTTGCATGCCAACAAGTTTTCTTCTGGTTCCTTTCACAAAACTTATGTTTATTCATTCTTCACATTACATCCTCATGCCAACCTCTGACACGCCATTCATCCAAGGGGTTTTTACAATTTTCTAATAATGCTCCCCCTATGACCATGCTAGGTCTAATTCCTGGAGGAATTTTCCATACCGGATGAGGGCATAAACACATTAGCAGTTTCAGTTTCTTCTTCTTTCTTCTTCCATATCTTATACATCTCTTGCTTCATCTCTTCTTTGTTGATCTTCTTTACTGATTCATTCTTCTCTACTAGAGCAAACTGCTTTCCCTTCTTACTTCTACAAACCTTTGAGATATGTCCAGGTTTGTTACAATTATAGCAAACAACACTTTTTTGATTAGTCTGACCTCCATTACTTCTCAATCTACATTGATTTTCTTTGTGTCCAAATTTGTTACAGGTATAGCAGTAGCCATTAAAAGATTTATTCATTCTGCCTCCATTAAACCTATTCATCATCACCTAACTGATCATTCTCACCTGAGATCTACATTCAATAGCTTTATGTCCAACTTTCTTGCATGAAAAACATTGTCCAAAGAAATAACCAAGGAATTTATTCATCCTACTTCTGTATTTTGTTGCCTTGTGACCATATTAATTATAGGAAAAATAAATACAATTGAAAGATGGATACCTTTGTGCATTAGGTTGTCTCACAGGTGGCCTCTTCATAAAATTTCTTGAATTTCTTTTTCACTTGCCTTTGTCTTGAGTCTTTTTATTTTCCTTTGAACTTTCACATGTTTCATTTCCCAAGCCACCTTTGCCTTTACTTGGATTCTATCCTACAAGCAGTTCTTCAAGCTTGTCGGAGCTAGATTTGAAATTTTTCTCATAGAGTTTTTCCTTCTCCAGTTCTATTCTCAAGTTTACTACTTCCTGTTCAAGTTTAGAGCACTCGTCAGACTTGTTTCCACCATTGTATTTAGACATTCTTCAATTCTTTTCTTTTCTTCTACAAGCACTTTTAGTCCAATTATCTCTTGTTTCTACTTCTCACTTACTTCTCTATGTCTTTCCTTGAATTTCTTTAATTGTTCTTTTAGTTTTGGAAAAATTCATTTGCATCTTCAGGATTTTCTTTTAGATCTTTGTTTTCATTTTCAACTTTGTCAAGATCCTCAAGTGCAGCCTAGAGTTCTTTATCATCCATCTGATCAACCTTCAAGATCTTCCTCAAGTGGTTAAGCTCTACACCAAGGAACAAAAGCTCTGATACCAATTGTTAAAAGGAACAGGACAACTGAGAGGTGGGGTGAATCAATTATCACCAAATTTGGATTCAAAACTTCAACACTTATCAATTTCAAAACCACACTAATTTGTTATTAAGTATGAACATGAAATGTAGATAACAGAAAGCAAAATCAACACAATGAACACCATATTTTATGTGGAAAACTCAATGAGGGAAAAACCACGATGAGGATTAACTCATAATATAAAAAAATTCCAAAACTAAATATATAAGGCTCATTTCCCTAAATAGGACTCACTTTCCCGATACAAAAGTTCACTGCTTACAAGGAGGCTCACTGCCTACAAAAATATTACAAAACAAAATTAGGCTTCACATCCAAAATGAACTGAAGAGAGTGCACCTAACAAGTGTTGATACAAATTTGATGATGCTCAATAAACAGACTTAACACACTTCATCAAATTCACACTTCTCCACATTCACATTCACAACTGCCTCATCACTCTCCTCATACAATCTTCAAAAACTTTTCAACATATATACTCAATCCATCTGCAAGCATCAATTAGGTCAACCTAATTAGATGCATTTCCTTGTTTACCAAAAATACCATCTATTAGCTTCAAGCATTCTAAAAATATTTCCAAAAAGTAATTGAAATGCTCAACACACTACAACATGTCGACATGGACCTAAGATAGGTCACACATATATCTACATAACAAAAATTGATTCACCATATCACAACTTATTCATGAAGTCGGCCATAGATAGACTTAATTGCAAAAAGTAATCAATGAAATAATGTCGATACACCATACAAGCATCTGAATATGTGAGATCTTGAACATACATGCTTTCAACATCCATAAACTATTTCCCAAAACTGCAAGCAACAACTATCAACCACGGAGGAATGAAGACTAAAATACTGGAGGGTGTAGCTTGTATACCGGTTCAGATACCAAACCAAAATACCGGATCAAGCACTGACTTAGTCTTGCAGTCACAACCCGAGTAACATGGTGACATCAATGTCAACACAAAACTATAGAGATAGCCATTCTTCTTTATTCTTCCAACAATCTCCCCCTTTTTCATTGATTGCAACATGTGCCAAAATTTTCAAAACACAACATTCTCTCCTTCTATCACCTTAACATAACTCTCTCTACTCACATGTCTCTCTCCCCCTTTGACATCAATAGCAAAGGGTGACCAAAAGGTAGTATGTAAACATATGTATATGATGACCTTATATATACACATAAATTCCAGCTTCATATTTCAAACATTCAAACAAGAATTACACTTTTTACATGAAAGATTTTCTTGTACCTCTCTCTTATGATTGGAAGAATCCTTTTCCAAGAAAGCATATCTGAATTCATTCTTGCACTCATACCTTCCAATAAAGATAATTGTGTAAAGGAGGATGTCTGATCATAAAACAAACACAATCATTCACAATTTTCTACATTAGAGAGAATTCTGGAGAGATGATCCAACCAGACCTCAACAACTTCCTTAACCAACCAGAAGGTTTTAACCATATCTTCTCTTTGCCTCTAAGTAGTCAACAATTCCACCTGTAATTCACCAACTCTTATTCTTTGTTTTCCATCTTTGTCTTTAAAGTAATCAAAATTCTTTCCAATACTATTAATCTCAAATTCAATGGCTTCAATTCTACTTCTAAATTTGTCAAAAAAATTCAGCCACCTGAGACAATACCTATAGATGTTAGATATTTCTTTGATGCATTATTTTGTCTCATTCATGTGTTTAGATAGCACTTTTTTTTCTTTGTTACACCTTCTTCCAAGCATAGCTTTGAACTTATAACCTTCAGGTCCTTCCAACAATGTTTTCTCTTCAATAATATCTACTAGATCATCTAGCCAAGAATCTGATGCATCTAAAACTGAAATACCTTTATTGAGCAAATAATCAACCAACACATCATCAATTTTAAGTTTCTCAATTGGAGAGCACGCATTCCACATTTCACCAATCTTCTTCATTTCACTCTTGTCCAGCAGCATCTGTATATCCTCTAGATCAAAGGAGTTAGATCCAGACATAAATTCTTCTTCATTCTTCTTTTCTTCAAAAAAAATTGTTATAATATTTTTCCTCTTTTCAGGTTTCGAAGGGAACTCACCAATGATAACCTCCAACTCTTCCTTACTAGAGGATGAACCCACTTCAAACTGTCTAGGTACCAACATATCAGAGCACATATTTTCCTTTAAAGATGTGAAATATGATCTGCAAAAACTTACATTATCCACCAAGGATTCCAAGTATTTGTAAACTTGTTTCCCAACAAGAATACCGGATTCCCACTCAACATTTTCTCTTCCCAGTAGCAAGTTCAAAAATTAAAAATTCAAGCACACGAAAAGGATCCAAACCAAAAAGGATAACCCTCAACCAATGACATTTGGGCTTTCTCAATTAGGTTCTCAAGTAATAGGCTACACAAATCAAAATTCTTGTTTTCCCTAACAATCATATATGCAAGATATATAACAATAGCTGAAGTTGAACTTTCACGATTTTTGAAATAGATTTTATAAGAAATGTCGTACAAAACATACCTTCCAACAAAATCTGCAAGAGTGTTTATCAATAGAGCTCGAGGTTCTTTATCAATGCCAGTAAGTTCCTCCACATCTTTGTATTTCATGATTTTCTTCCCAAGGAGATCCGCAATACTACATAAACCAGTAATCTATTTGATCGCTTCCTTCATCATTAGTAGGGTTTTTTCAACATAATATTGTTGTTCTTGAAATGAATCAACAAGAAAAAGATGAAATATTTATCAACAAACCAAGGAAATTCTCCCCATAAATCCATACCTAGGGTTTTTATGCTCTATAACTCATTTTCTTTCAGCCCTAGTTCCATTTCCTTTATCTTTTTGTGATCAAATTCTTCCAATTCAACTCCTTTCAACTTAAGTGAAATTTTTCCACTCGATCCTTTGTCCATTTTCATGCTTTTCTTTCTTGAATTCGTTAATGTTCAATTGAGACTCCTTCCTTTTCCCTTCTTCCTCTTGCAAACTAAGAAAAAATTATTGAGTATCTATAATAATTCCTTCAAAATTCTTCAAAAATGCTTCAGATCACTTCTAGATCACTCCAACATTCCTTTCAAACTCTTCAAGTGCTCAAGTGACCAAAAAGACTCACAAATTTTACCTTATACACCATCGATTTTCCCCAATTTGCGTTAAATGCAACAAACATCAAAAAGCTACTAAAAACATTCTTCTCAACACAAAAAACCCTAATTCTATATGCAAATTTGCATGCCAAAAATTTTTCTACTAATTCCTTTTCCAAAAATTATGTTTATTCATTCTTCACATTACATCCTCTTGCCAACCTTTGACACGCCATTCATCCAGGGGGTTTTTACAATTTTCTAATAATGCTCCCCCTACAACCATGCTAGGGCTAATTCCTGAAGGAATTGTATGTATTGGATGAGGGCACAGACACGTCAACAGTTTCAGGTTCTTATTCTTTCTTCTTCCATATCTTATTCATCTCTTCTTTGTCAATCTCCTTTACCAGTTCATTCTTCTCTACTGGAGCAGACTGTTTTCCCTTCTTACTTCTGTAAACCTTTGAGATATGTCCAAATTTGTTACAATTATAGCAGACAACACTTTTCTGATTAGTCTAACCTCCATTACTTCTCGATCTACATTGATTTGCTTTGTGTCCAAATGTGTTGCAGGTATAGCAGTAGCCATTAAAATATTGATTCATTTTTCCTCCATTAAACATATTCATCATCACTTGACTGATCATTCTCACCTGAGATCTGCATTAAGTAGCTTTATGTCCAACTTTCTTGCACGAAAAACATTTCTCAGAGAAAGAACCAAGGAACTAATTCATCCTGCTTTTGCATTTTGTTTCCTTGTGACCATATTTATTACAGGAAAAAAAGTGCCATTGAAAGATGGATACCTTAGTGCATTAGGTTGTCTTAGAGGCGGTCTCTTTGTAGATTTTCTTGAAATTTTTTTCCGGTTCCCTTTGTCTTGAGTGTTTTGATTTTCTTTTGAACTTTCACCTGTTTCATTTTCCAAGCCACCTTTTTCTTTACTTGGTTTCTATCCTACAAGCACTCATCAGACTTGTTTTACACCATTGTATTTAGAAATTCTTCAATTCCCTTGTCTTCTACAAGCACTTTCAGTTCAATTATCTCTTGTTTCTACTGCTCACTTACTTCTCTATGTATTTCCTTCAATTTCTTTAATTGTTCTTTTATTTTCTGAACAAATTCATTTGCATCTTCAAGATTTTCTTTCAGATCTTTGTTTTCATTTTCAACTTTGTCAAGATCCTCAAGTGCATCCTAGAGTTCTTCTTTATCACCCATCTGATCAACCTTCAAGATCTTCCTCAAGCAGTTAAGGTCTACACCAAGGAACCAAAGCTCTAATACCAATTGTTAAAAGATGCAGGACAACTGAGAGGGGGTGGTGAATCAATTGTCACCAAATTTAGACTCAAAAATTCAACAATTATCAATTTCACAATCACACTAGTCTATTATTAAGTATGAACATAAAATGCAAATAACAGAAAGCAAAATCAACACAATGAACACAAGATTTTATGTGGAAAATCCAATTAAGGAAAAACCATGGTGAGGATTAACTCATAATATAAAGTAATTCCAAAACCAAATATATAAGTCTCACTGCCAAGGGCTCACTTTCCAGATACAAAATCTCACTGCCCACAAAAAGATTACAAAACAAAATTAGGCTTCATAGGCAAAATGAACTAAGGAAAGTGCACCTAACAAGTGCTTATATAGTTTCGGTGATGCTCAATAAATAGACTTAACACACTTCATCATATTTTCACTTCTCCACATTTGCATTCACAACTGCCTCATCACTCTCCTCATATGATCAAAAAAATTTCAACATATATACTCTATCCATCCGCAAGCATCAATTAGGTCAGCCTAATTAGATGTATTTCCTTATTTACCAAAAATACCATCTATTGATTTCAAGCATTCAAAAAATCTTTCCAAAAATCAATTCAAATGCTCAACACGCTACATCATGTTGGCATGGACCTAAGATAGGTCACACATGTATCCACATAACAAAAATTGATTCACCATATCACAACTTATTTATGAAGTCGGCCATACATAGACTTAATTACAAAAAGTAATCAATAGAATAATGACGATACACTATACGAGCATTTGAATCCATGAGATCTTTAACATACATGCTTTCAACATCCATAAACTATTTCCCAAAACTACAAGCAACAACTATCAACCATAGAGGAATGCAAACTAAAATATAAGAGGGTGTAGCTTGTATACCGATTTAGATACCAGACTAGAATACTGGATCAAGCACTGACTTAGTCTGGCAATCACAACTTGAGTAACATGGTGACATCAATGACAACACAAAACTGTAGAGATAGCCATTCTTCTTCATTCTTACAACAAACCCAATATGGAAAAAATCACGGTGAGAAATGCTACTAGGATCTACTTTCCTAATCTAGCCTCACAAGAAATGGAGTTCAGTTACAATTTTAAGAGCTCCAACTCTAAGGAAGCTTCAACTCCTTTTTTAGAAGCTACAACTTCAAGGATGCTACAACACCCTGTTTTAGGAGCTACAACTCTAAGGAGCGTACAATCACCTAATCTGAGCTATAACTCAGTACAATGAGGCTACAACCTCTAAAGATTTACACTTTCAAGTATGCATAAAGCTAGTTCTGCAAAACCTACAATGTATCAATTTATTACATTACACTTTTCTCTCTATTCAATCTCACACCCAACTATAAATAGATTCAAATATACATTCAGATTTTAACACACTGATACAGTAACACACTTCACTCACTAACTGCAATATACCTTCACACATAGACCAACTAGTTCATATTACTGAAGTACTAATTTATATACAATTTCTATCTTCTTGAAGAAGCAACTAGAACCATACAAAAATCCTAATGAACCATTTCAATTTTGGTGCCTTATTACTAGGGTTTGTATGTCGTTTCACCATTTTCCTATGCAATGAATTAAAATTCAAACCATGTGTATCTCTTTTCCTTAGAATTGGCATTACCATTCAATAGCTTAAAAAAATCTTTGTTGGATGGCGATCTAATAATCTATGTAGGAGATCATATTCGATTATGCTCTTTATTGGATTGATCTCATCCAATGTTTATTGTGAGAATTTGTGCCACTACTACACCATTGGATCGAGCTCATTCATATTTTTTTTCCATTAGCATATGAACTCATTCCATTACCTATGTCATCCCATGCCATGAATTCATTCCTTAGCTGTGTCGTTTTAATCTTGCCAAATGACTAGAGTTATGCCTTGAACCGCCATTATCGATTACAATGTTTGAACAAATACTGATTTTGCAACAAGAATGCAAAATCATCGAATAATAGATTTCCATGTGTCATCATTCTATTCACCTTCCATATACATGTCATCTTTACCTTACCATGTCCCACCACCGACATTAAATTCTTCCATCATCATATCATAGAGACTAGCTTCATAGTACTGGCGATATCACTTTGTCTGCTCAATGAAGATTATCATCACCATGTCACTACTCCATAATCCACAACAAGGATATGGATTACCATTAGCTCAATCTCATCATGCCATGTGTCTGCTTCTTCATCATTTTCAGCAACATCATTATGACTGTTTCCCACAACAAATGACACCTTCACATCGCTAAGTCAGGGAGATAGTATCATAGGTACCACCAAAACCATTCACTCATGTCGATTAAGCTCTCCTTACTCCTTATCGCTCCATCGAATAGAGTCCTTCCAGACCCCTTCCAATATATTGATGTCTCACTGATAAAATGATCATCGAGCCATCGAAGAGACTTCCAGACAAGTCCCACCGAAAATTATCTATCATGTCAATGAAACTAAACTTTTCTTTACATTGCTTTGTTGAAGAGATAGTGGAGAGTCTTTTGTTGATATACCCAACTTACATCAAACCAGTTCCATATCATATGATCGAAGGGACGATTAAGTGACTTTCTCTGAAATTCTAAGTCATTCTGACACACCTTCAAGACACTACCAACCTAGGCGAAGGGGTCGGTCACCAACACAAAGTTGACGACATAAATTATCACTAAAGCTAACCCACAACCTACCATTTCCAATCACCGAAGAAACATAGCATTGTAACCAGATCTACCAAGACTATACTTTTCCTTGCATTTTAATGATTGGAATTGTTCATTATTACACCTTTGACATCAATGACAACTTTCTTCCAATATTAAATACCACACATGGCCTAACCAAGGCCTTAGTATCATTTTATTAGCACCCATTATGCTCTTTGAATGTTAATCTGAACGAATGAAGCATCATTCTAAGGTAATTTTGGATGAACGATTCAATCATTTGATGATATTCTTGAAACAAATGAGATAACATTTGTGTATTTTTAAATGGTAAATCATCGTTATGAAATAGCTTTCATACTTTTCTATGGCCACGGGATGCAGAATCCCATATGGGTTTGACATGCGACGGCAGTGCATGCGTATATGTATACATATATGCACACACATTTTCCTTGTGTTTCTCTGTTGATATTTTTCTACTAGTGTTTAATCTAGGTTGGTGAACAACCACTATGCTTACTGTTTTATGAGATTTCATTGGGCATTTTCATACAAACACAGATCCCACCACAACCTTTAGGTTATCGATTGACATGTAGAATATTTCAAGGAATCAATAACATGTTACCATTTGCAAGGTAACATGTGTATCGATCATTCTAATCATGACATGGAAAAACTTGTTGAAAATATTAATTGATATGTTGTTGATTTATTAATGATTTTTGTAATTTGATACATTGACAAATCTCTAGTTTGAAACAAACAGATATGTATATATTTGAAAACAAACATTTCCACAAAATCGAACTTGAAACTTATTAAATGAATTCTTCTTTCCAAAAGAACGGATGTATCTCCAGTTATGAATACTAGGAGAATTATAGATAATCCATGTTGAATATATGTTTGTGGATAAATGGTTCCAATTTAATTGAAAATTTTGATGTTGCTTTTTTCTGAATATAGATTTCATGTATGAAGGACAATTTGGCTTTTCTATTCAGAATGTATACACATCTTCTAACTCTGTTCTCTTTAGGCATATATGTGCACGTGCATAAACACTTCCTTATGCACATCCACATATATGCAGTATACCTTCTGATTCATCTTGTTTAATCTTGAATAAGATTGCTAGAAACGATTTGCAAAGAAAGGAAATGTATAGATAGAATAGTATGTGTTTGCAAAAATGAAACTGATAGACTATGATGAATGAATGAATGGTTGTACCTATAATAAAATGGTAATTATGGTCAACTATTGAATTAAATGATACATGAATTCAATGTAGACTAGGTAGCACATTAGAGTATGTTGCTAGTAGATGGTCTAAAAGGGAGGAATACCCCTTTGATATGATAAGCTTTTCTTTCGGGAATAGGTGCCAAAGAGAGTAGATATGATTTTCCAAATCTAACTAGAGTTGCATTTTTTGTAGCACGATCTTGGCCAAGCTCTGCAATCACTTTTATATTATTTGATATGAAATAGACTATGTTATTTATCCTCTCTAATGTAATGTTTACCTAACATGGAACTTGCATATTCTAACAAAGTGGATAGAAATGCATGTAGTTAGGCACACATAGATTCCACCTTGCAAATTGTATCTCTTGCTAAGTGTTTTGTGCAGGGTCGGGCATTCTTTGACTAACTGAATAATTTTAGGGAAGCAATGCTTCGTGGTTGGGTGAAAAAATCACCTCAATCATGTTCTTGTCCACCAGTGGAGGTGAGCTATCATAAGGAATCATATCATAATTTTATATGTATTTGAAAGATTGATGTAATGAGAAAGAAAAACTATGTAATTGAGAATTAAGTATGACGCATTGAGTTGGTGCAGGGGCACCTAGTGAAATTGTGCAATTTTGGGTCTAATGTTATGTTTCGTATTGTGAGTCATGTTTGGATGTAATAAGGTCATAATAGACCATTTTAAATGTATTGGGTCTCATTGAGTTCGGTTTGAATACACTGTGTCATGTTTTGTTATTGTTGTCAAAAGTTCCTTTCAACTTTGCAAAATTGTCATTTTTAGTGAATGATCATGTAGTTCAAAAAATAGTTGTGAACCATTGTTTGGAGGTTGAAAAAGTTTTAAAAGGCCTCACAAACTTTGAGAAAAGGTTCTGTTGGAAGTGTAGACACTAAAAATTGTCCTAGGCTTGCGATTCCTAAATTCTCTATCATTTCCCCTTTTGTCTTTGCTAATTAAATAATTTTTAATTATTTAATTATTTTCTAAAGTCATGTCTTCTATTAATTAAATAATTTTAATTATTTAATTAATTCATTCCTACTTTTATTTCTTGTTTGATTAATTAAATAAATTTTGTTTATTTAATTGTGTCACTAATTAAGTCCTCTTCTTTCTAAAATTAAATAAATTCTTATTTATTTAATTTTTGTCCACTATCCACTATAATTAAATAATTATTTTAATTATTTAATTATTCATTAGCCTCTTCTCTCATAAATTAAATAAATTTTATTTATTTAATTTGGTCCACTCTCTTGAATTTTGAATTAAATCATTATTTAATTTAAAATAATTACTTTTGTCATATTCTTCTATAATTAAATAATTATTTTAATTATTTAATTATTCATTGGTCACCTAGATTAAATAATTTTAATTATTTAATTTCTTCTATCACCTCTTTGTCCATGCCAATCTTATCTTCCAAATCAAATCTTATCTCTTGACATCTCATTTAATTTTAGCCCTTGATTGAATTATCTCATAATTCAATCTCAACCCTTCATTTATTGTCATTTCCCTAATTTTGACCTAACCCTAGTCCATACTACAACTTTTAATTTTGGCCATTGATTTAGACATCTTATTGACATCCAATCTCAACCATCAATCCATATCAAACATTTCCTATAAATAAACTCTTATAAGCCATTTTGGGGGGTTGATTCTTCAAGTATCTTTATGCTGTCAAAATCATTCTTGAGTCTTTCATCCATTTCTATCTATTGTCATTCATCTATCATCCCCATGTCAATGTTATGCTATTGAATTGAGCAAACAACATTCATCCAACAATCAACCTTCAAAATCTTGCATTCTCATGCAAGTGGAGAAGAGCCATGGAGGTCAATCAAGTCTAGTTTGAAAATTGGTTTGCATTTCCTTTGTTTATTTGCATTTTCATTCTAGTTTGTGCTTCATGATGCTTGATAGGGTTTAGTTAATTTGTTGTTTTCAACATTTAAATCTGAATTTTTCCCTATTTACATTGGTGAACCCGACATATTTTAACACATTTTGAGAAATCTTGGAGTTGGATTCTTTTGTTGCAAGTTATGTTTGCTTTTTGTTGCAGGTTTGACATCATTGTGGATAAAGCCCTAGTTTCTAAAGATTCGACCATAACTTTCAAATGGCTATGTATTTTTTCACAAAAAAATTTTGCAAGTTGAAAACAATGTCTAGAGCTTCCATTCCAAAAATTAGATTTTTCGGAGCTAGTTTGAAATTTTTATAATTTGTTTTCTGTTTTTCATGAAAAATAAATTTGGAGAGAAAATTATCGAATTTTTTTGATATGTTTACATTTCTAGAAAGCTCTCTAAATTTTAATGGGGGTCTGTTCTTTATCTTTCAAATTTGGATGCACAATTATTAGTCAAACAATAGATCTTTTAAAATTAGGGTTTCACAAATATTTGCTTATATCTCACAAATGGTTGCAGATCTGCTCACATTTTTTTGTTTGCAAATTTGGAATGACAGTATATGACTTCAATCAAAAAATCAGAATTTTTTGAGCTGTTTTGTATTTTTTATAATTTTTTTATGATTTTTCATAAAAAATTAATTTCAAGTGCAAAACAGCAAATTTTTTTGATTTATTTACATTTTTGGAAACCTTTTGAGATTTTAGACATGCTTTATTCTTTGTATTTTTCATTTTACTATCAAAAACATTTCCAAAAATCTGATTTACCTTGACTAGCTAACCCTCTAATAGTAGTGATCAACTATCTTGTTAGGGTTTTGGCTTTGTTGTTGGTTTTGTGCATGTACAGAAAATAAACACTTCAAAGGACACATTGGATCAAGTGGAAAAATATTTGGAGCTAAAGAAATTCTAGGTGCACACATTCCATCTTTCATCTCTTAATCATTCTTGTCAAAACACTTCAATTTGGGCTTAAAAAGAACATCTTGTTTGTCACACATTTGGATTTTGGGGTCTAAAATAAATCTTGTTTGATTGTCACATCATTGAAATTAGGCTAAAAAGAACCATTGTCTTCAATCACACATCTTGACTTGGGGTTAAAAAGAACAAGTGTTTGAACTGTTTTACACACATTTCAATTTTCTAAAGGGAAATTAATCACTGCGAGTGTGAATCAAGTGTGTGTGTCCTCCATAACACCTCACTTGGTTTTCTTTTATCATACCCTTCTTAGGAGGCCTGCTTGGAGCACACACCCCTCCAAGGGACGACCTCAATCGAGTGTGAATCCAAAGACACGCTCCTTTGGGAGTTGAAATCTTGTCACTCTAGGCTAAGCCCCAAAGAACTTTATACCTTTGGGAAGTGACGGTGAAGGGTGGGTTACCCCTTTCTCCCAGCTTATTGGCAAGATTTTTCTTCCAAATTATACCTAGTCAACCTTGTGAAAACTCACTTGAGACCTAATTGGCCATACCCCACTTGACTAGTCATAAGGCTTGTTGTTGTGTATTCAAGTGTTTGCTTAATCATAACATCTAATCTTGGAAGACAAACTTATCATTGTGCTTGGTGTGTGTGTTCATGCATTTACATGTGAGATCTTGTGTTTGATATTGCCCAAGTCAAACTTCCAATAAACACTTGCCACATCATCCAAATCATACAATCTCGTCATTCCACATCATCATCTCTTTAATCCAATCAACATCATTTTACACCATGAAAACATTGGAAGACATAGCACAAGAGCTTGTTCACATGCTTCACGTAGCTCAAACAAGTCAAGCACCTTTAAACCAACAAATCATTCAAAGAGTCCATGACATGATCCAACAACTTCAAAAAAAATCACCTCAAATGCAACAATTCATAGCACAAATCCAATACCTCATGGCCAATTGTCAAGTCCAACAAGCACATTATCAAGTCCAATCACCACATCAACAAATTTCACATCAATCCTATGTGTCACCTATATCATCATATCAACCTCATCCATCCACATATCAAGTTTCCCCTTCATCAACCTATCACAACTCTTCTAATGTCAACCCTTGTCCACATCAATCAACCTTTCAACAGTCGTTATCCTATTCAACCCCTTCATCATCATCACAACAACAAATCATATCACAAGTCCAAACACCATTCCAACCTCAAGACATTCCACCACAATCCTATGTGTCACCTTCATCATCATGCCAACAAAACCCATTTACCTTCCATGTCAATTCCACATCAACATATCCACCCATATCACAACAAGAATATAGGATCCCAAGTCCACCTTGGCAACAACATCAAGATCCTTTAAGTCTTAATGCCACCTTTGACAAGGGGAACACCAATCTAGTCCATACACCCTTACCACCATCCAATCAAATTCCTATCCCTAATCCACCATGTCCTAGTCCTAATCCATTGGCCTCTCCACCTTCTAACCAATCAAAATCTTCATTACCCCCACCATCATATAATCCTCCATCAACTCAATGCCTTACATTTAGATATTTAAAACATAAATTGATGGCATTACATAAATCCACCAATCCACCTACAAAGGATGTCACCCAAGGGCTACAAGAAAGGAATCAATTTCCACTATGTCATTCAACACATATACTTGAACATACAAAAGAGTCCTCAAACATCATGCCAAGTCCTTCAAGTCAACCATGTCATCCTCAACCCCTTGGGCCAAGTCAAGAGTCTCCCCTCATAAGTCCAAGTCAACCTCCATCATGTCTCCATGTTGTTGACCATCAAGAACATGTCAAGTCTCTCCAAGAGTCATCCCCTTGCAATTCCATTCAAGCAACCCAAGAGGTATATCAAGAGTCTACTCCCAAGCATGTGGAAAAATCAAGCCCTAGTCCTAATCAAGATCAAATCATTTTCATCCAACCTGTCCATAATCTATATCTTTTATATGATCAAGATGATATCCATAATGATGAAGAGCCTATCCATGAGCAACTTGATCCTATACCCATCCATGAGCAGGATATTCCAAATTCATCTCCATGTAGTCCTATCCATGATCCATCAACATCCACTTCCCTTGATGACACAAGTGCCTCCCAAGCACACATAGAAGATCAAACAAATACCTTGGATCTAAGTGAACACAATGCTAATCAAGATCCTAAGGATCCTCCATCACCCACTATCGACCCCATTGCAAGTCCTCCATCATATCCTATTGGTCTTTCCACCATCATTCATGAATGTTCCTCAGAACAACAACAACCATTATCTTCCCTTGCTTCATTTTCTCCATCCAATAAGGAACTTGTATCTAGTGTTCCACCTACACCTAGTCCTATTGTCCATTGCATACTCCAAAACATGAACCACCAAGGTAAAGGTTTAGATCTTCATGAACAAGGTATTTTGGAGCCCATCCACGTCAAAGTCCCTTCACACTCTTATGGCCTTGGACATACACCCCAAGGACACCAATCTCAAGATGTTGGTATTTCCTCCATGCATCCTAAGTCCACTTTCCATCATAAAGTCTATCATATGCCTAAAACATATGTTGCCATTCCACCACCGTCATCCTACAAATGTCAAAAGCATGTGACCATACACTTCCCTCCATGCACTCTACCACCATTGCTTCCAACTCCTAATTTCCCTCCATCCACTTTACCACCATTACTTCCAACACCTAATATCCCTACCATTCAATCCTCTTATCCATTTATCCATAAATACCCTAACATTCCTAATCATGACCAACAAATGCACACATTGTCTAAACAAGAAGCTTCCACTCATTCCACCATACCCAGGGGATTCAAAAGAAAAAAATTTAATGCCTCTACCTATAAAGTAAAAAATCCTAAGGACCCTAATGCCTTAGGACATCAATACAAAATGTCAAAGCCAAGTGCATCCAAAAAGTTATATAAGCCCATACCTCCAAAAGAAAAGTCTAAAAACAAAATGGTTTGGGTACCTAAGCAAAAAGAAATCAAGTCAAATGAGGCATCCACATCACAAAAATCCCAACCATCCACTTCCATCCAAAATACACATTCCATTCAAAAATTACAAAAATCCCACAAGATAAATAAAAGTCATAAAAATACTAAGTCTATGTGGGTGCCTAAAGCCCTTCATCCACCATCTCCTAAGAAAACATCTCCATTGCTTCCTACACCCTGTCCACATCAAAAGCTTCAATGTTTATCACAATGTGTGCAACCATTGGTCATGGTTCCCTTCCATTTCACAACAAGCCCTTATACCTCCATCTCGTCACCCCCCATCCACTATCCTACATATCTTCCCCATCACATCCCTATGGTCCATGCCTTTGGCTAAGCATCCCCATTCATCTTTTGCATAATTCCCATATAATCCACCATTTTCCTCCATAATACACATCATAATCCATCATCTACCTACTCTATCTCCATTTCATGTCATCCCTTACCAACATCTATGGGCATAATGGCATTTGACATGGTCCATGCAATGACATCCATCCCTCATGGGACTATCACCTTTCATGCAACTAGACACTTGAGTCCCTCCTTTGTATGCAAGTCAAAAAGTCAAAAAAAAAAAAAAAAAGAAGTAAAGAGAAATCCCTTTGTCCAATGGTGAAAACATGGTAAACAGGTACCCTGGATAAGTACCATGATGAAAACCTAGAAAACAGGCATCATGTGTAGGTTGATCTTCTATGTCACTTACACTTGGGGGCACAATGTCTTATCTATCCAACCTATCATTTTTATGTCATATTATTTCCATCCTACCTACCATCTTTAGCCATCATACCTACCTATCATATTGGGTCCACTTATCCACCCTTCTCCTTTTGATCTTGATGACGATATAGGGGAAAAATGTTGTAACATGTTTTGGGTATCTCTTGACATACCTCATCCTATCTAAACCAATCATATCATTATCCTATTGTCATCAACTTTGTCATGAAAAATCCTAAGTCTTATACCTAGAATGGGGCATGTCATTCCTATGCGACATAGTATTTGGAGATCACATCCTTGCTCTCTTATGATGCATACATCCTTTACATCCATCCATTTATCATGAGCCTTCTATCCCTTATCCTATTACCCACCCTTGCACCTAGACTTGGTTTTCCCCTTGTCATTGGTATCTTGCACAAAGGCTACAAAAATTTTCATCCATTGACACATCAAAATATTCTCAAAAATCCAAAAAAAAAATCATAACATGTCAAAAATCCAAAAAAAATCAAAACATGTCAAAAATCCAAAAACACAAAAAACATCCAAATAATTCTCAAAAATTCAAAAACATAGTCAATGTTTGTCACATTAGTCAAGTAAGTCAAACATAGTTAGTCATTTGAAACTTTGACATTTAAATCGTTACCCAACATACAACATAGTCCAATTAGTCATCCAGTCAAAATCAGTCAAATTAGTCTTCACATTATCCCAATCACATCAATTCTTCTATTCAATTCATCGCATCCTCTCATCCATGTCAAATCATCTTCAGTCATTCCAAACAATAGTCCAAATGCAAGTCAATCAATCTTGCCAAATTATCCAATCATATCCTTTGGTCTTGATCCTAATCTTCTTGTAAACCCAATCAATCAAAGTCAATCAGTCAAATAGCCAGTCATCCTTGTGTTGATCTAGGGATATGTCTTTCCCCGCAATGACAACACTATCAGTCATCATCATCAATCAATCAATTACTCGATGGTTTACAGATTGACAAGGGCAATACCTTGTTTGTTTTTGTATCATTTGTGCACGCTTGCTTGCGCGTGTTATCATTTTTATCTTGCATTGGTATCAAGTCTGACTTATTCCAGTTAATATTCATATCTTGTATCTAGACAAGGTTGTATTACACTCGGGCACGAAACACATCATCACCTTGGTCCTTATACCTTGGTGCATCATGTCTAGTGTTACATCAAACATCATGGTTGCTCACTTTCTTGTAGCATAATGTATCATTCATCTCCCTCATCTACTTCCTATCTTACATCATGCATCTTGTCCCTCCTTATCATTTCATTTCGAGAGCATACCCATGTTCTTTCAACCCGCCTATCCTCTCAAGGGGGCATCATCATCCCACTCTTATTTCATCATCATCCTATCTTTTGTCATCATCCATTTTCCTCTATACATACCTTAGCTTCTTTGAAATGATGTTACTCGACACAAATCTCATTATCTTGAACATCATCTCAAAGAGGGGCAAAATGTAGACAATAAAAATTGTCCTAGGCTTGTGATTTCTAAATTCTCTATCATTTCCCCTTTTGTCTTTGCTAATTAAATAATTTTTAATTATTTAATTATTTTCTAAAGTCATGTCTTCTATTAATTAAATAAATTTAATTATTTAATTAATTCATTCCTACTTTTATTTCTTGCTTGATTAATTAAATAAATTTTATTTATTTAATTACGTCACTAATTAAGTCCTCTTTCTTTTCTAAAATTAAATAAATTTTTATTTATTTAATTTTGTCCACTATTCATTATAATTAAATAATTATTTTAATTATTTAATTATTCATTAGCCTTTTCTCTCATAAATTAAATAAATTTTATTTATTTAATTTGGTCCACTTTCTTGAATTTTGAATTAAATCATTATTTAATTCAAAATAATTCCTTTTCTCACATTCTTCTATAATAAAATAATATCTTTAATTATTTAATTATTCATTGGTCACCTAGATTAAATAATTTTTAATATTTAATTTCTCCTATCACCTCTTTGTCTGTGCCAATCTTATCTTCCACATCAA